>JBBPBX010033350.1:4393-33314 GCA_038048925.1 Garcialebias charrua
TTTTTTTTGCTGTGTTCTGTCCATTCAGCATACATGTTATGGTAGCAAACATTTAGTTAATACGCATGCACGCTCATTTTGCTATAGAGCTTTGGAGCGTGACGTCACTGGTCCACCGCGCACAGCATTGTGGGTAGTTTTTTTTGTAGTTTTTTTTCGATCCGCCATTTTTCCTGCCTTGCTCGTATTTTGTTCGAATCAGGTTTCAACAGCTTAGCAATGGTCCTAAATTGCTGTGTAATAGGATGCAATGTCCGTTCACACGACAGAAAAGGTAAAAAAATAGAAAACGGACTCTCGTTTTATAGTTTCCCTACCTGGAAACAACGCGAGGGCGAGCTTGTGTCGGCAAAAAGGAGGCATGGATATCAGCAGTGAGACGTCCTGATGTAACGTTCTCCACCATCACAAGATACATGCTTGTTTGTTCCAGACATTTCCATTCAGGTGAGTATTTTAAATCAGTTTACTGGAGTTGTGCCATTTTGTCAAGGTGTATCATGTTTTGGTCGAGTTCAGTGCATAGTGGGTCAACCAAGTTTAGGTCGGACATCTGTGTTATTTTAAAATAAACTGTTTAAAGTTGATTGTGTTGTCACATTGACTGTAGCATATTGTTTTTTATTATTAATTTATTTCTTTATTCATTTTATCAAAATAAATACCCAACAAAGACAAAAAAAAGAAAATATAAAATGAAAGGCAGCAGAAAGAAGAAACTATCTTATTATATCTGCCCCTTTTCCAAACAATCTATTCAAAGAATAATCTATAAGTAACAAAAAATGAGTAACTCATCTCAATTTTCAAATTTCAACATATTACACATTAAAGCACTTCATCTTTTAACAAAATGTGTCTGAATATTTAAGGGTAGTACATTGTTATGACATTTATACATCACCATTAAAATAAGGTAATCTACTAATGGAACTTCAGTAATTTCAACTAAAAAAATAATATACTAGATGGATGACAGTAATGTTTTCTGGCAATAATTATATTACTGATCTGCGTTCTCTTCAAGGCAAATCTTCTTATGAGATGGATGAGTCAAATCCCGACTGGGCTCCAACACTGCACTTGGCAAAATCAACAAGCAGTGGAGGCTGCAGGAGATGTGCAACAACCAGTGATGGAGGCAGCAGGAGATGTGCAACAACAAGTGGTGGAGGCTGCAGGAGATGTGCAACAACAGTGATGGAGGCAGCAGGAGATGTGCAACAACAAGTGGTGGAGGCTGCAGGAGATGTGCAACAACAGTGATGGAGGCAGCAGGAGATGTGCAACAACCAGTGATGGAGGCTGCAGGAGATGTGCAACAACCAGTGATGGAGGCAGCAGGAGATGTGCAACAACAAGTGGTGGAGGCTGCAGGAGATGTGCAACAACAGTGATGGAGGCAGCAGGAGATGTGCAACAACCAGTGATGGAGGCTGCAGGAGATGTGCAACAACAGTGATGGAGGCAGCAGGAGATGTGCAACAACCAGTGATGGAGGCTGCAGGAGATGTGCAACAACCAGTGATGGAGGCAGCAGGAGATGTGCAACAACAAGTGGTGGAGGCTGCAGGAGATGTGCAACAACAAGTGATGGAGGCAGCAGGAGATGTGCAACAACCAGTGATGGAGGCTGCAGGAGATGTGCAACAACAAGTGATGGAGGCTGCAGGAGATGTGCAACAACAAGTGGTGGAGGCTGCAGGAGATGTGCAACAACAAGTGGTGGAGGCTGCAGGAGATGTGCAACAACCAGTGATGGAGGCAGCAGGAGATGTGCAACAACAAGTGATGGAGGCTGCAGGAGATGTGCAACAACAAGTGGTGGAGGCAGCAGAAGATGAACACACACAGCTTGTGGAGGCTGCTGGAGAGGAGCATGAGCAAGTTGTGGAGTCTGCGGTGGAAACCCCACGAGAGGACATCACTGTCGCTGCAGATGAGGAGGAGGAAGATGAACCAGCAGCAAAAAGGCGACAAACAGAATGTCAGTTGTGCGAACAAAGAAGAGCAGAAATTAATCGTCTCTTACAGGAAAACAGGGAGCTCAGGTCAGAGCTGAATAAAAAACAGCTAGACAAAGAATTTCTTAGAGGTGACACAAAAAAAGTCAGGTACTATACAGGACTTCATTGCTTTGCCGTATTGTTGTCATTGTTTGAATTTGAAATGAAACAGATCCATTTTGAAGTAAACATTTGATGTAATTAAACATTTCCAGTAAATGTGATGAACGTGTGAGTTAATACATTTTATAGAAAACACACAAAAATGTGCAAATATAAGTCAACAGCATGTTTTACATAATTATGTCTCCCTTGAAGTACAAGCTCTGAGAAATATCTTTAGGAAGCTTCATGCTTTCTGTAGACGTCCAGCCATGTCTGTGTGGTCCACACAAGGTCACAGTGGTTTGATTATGCACCTGTGCAGAGTGGGTGATGCTTCTGCAGGTAAACTTCATCTCCTGCCTCCAGCTGCTGGATGCTGCATGTCTTGTATCTGTGAGGGAACTTCCTCCAGGCAGCAGCGATCACACCGAGTCCATCAGAAGATGCTCCAAGTTCAGGAGTTGGTGTTTATGATGAAACCACATGCTTTAACTTTAAGATTTTTTTTACTGCTCGCTGTATTTTAATGTAGGTGTTTTGATGATTCACACACCATTTTATTTCTGTGTGTAGACACACTGTTACTCAGCATGACCCACGGTGTTCTGGTGGCTCAGAGTCAGAGCAGAACCTGTGAACAACACAATTAAAATGGTGAATGAAAAGACAATGTATAATATATATATATATATGCATCTTAATACATATACTGTATATAGTGATTATAGTAATCTAATCAAGATTTGAAGTCTACATGTTATTAGACATGCTCAAGTCATTAAAAATAAGGTAATTTTCAACTTGGACCCTTGTAATTTAGTTAAAAAACATACTTTAAAAATAAAGTGTTCTCAGTTTTTAATACTCCTAGCATACAGAAGGTTGTTTGATTCTGAAAGAAATGTAAATTAATAATTTATGTACAATTAAGGAGCCAAAAACAACGTACCTTCAACGTATTTACAATCTGGGGGCTTTAAAAATGTCCAAATCATCTACCCAGCTGTTCATAGATTGGACCAGCTCTCCCAGTGAATTGTAATTATAAAAATTATTTGTGGTGTAAACACTGACACAGACCAGGTCTGCTAAAATGACTGTGAAGGGAATGTCAGTGGAGGCAAGGATTACTCCAGGTCTCTGCTCCATTTATTTATTTATTTCAAACGGGCAACATTTCCAATTATACCGATTTTTTCCATGTAGTTTTTTTTTCTCACCTGGGAGAAGCTTATTAGGATACAGTCCACTTTATTTTGCCTGCTTTTCAGAACCGTGACGGAAGAAATCTCCTGAATTTCTTTTATTTTTTCTGAGGGCAACAAACATGGCGGTCGAAACGGGAACGCCCCGACACGCCCCCGACACCCGCCCACACAGTGACGTCTGCTCCAAAGCTCTATAAGCCTGTGACGTTCAGAGGAGCCGTCTGATCATCCTACTCTGCAAGATACAACTAAAAGTATGTCAGTAAATCGTTTTGGTTCAAAGTACACATGGTATTATTGCGTATTTACATAATTTACAGTGTGCAATGCATTTCCTGAACCGTAAGTAAATCGTTTTGAAAAACAAAAACTCTGTTTATGTGCGAACAGTGCAAGTGAAGTTAGTCCGAGCTTTGTGAATTTAAGTTAAACAATATAAGGAAAATGTAATAATTCTGCTGCCTTAACTGTTAAATCAGGTTGTCATACAGCTGTTAAACTGCCAAGTCAGGGCAGACTGAGGCGTCAGGGTGTCATAAAGCTGTTAATAACAAAGTATATGATGATCTGACTGGTTAACTGCTATGTCATGTGTGATATAGTTAATTAAAAGGAAGCATATGGTGATCTCACAGCAAATAGATGCAGTCGTCAGTTTACGCTGCGCGTATGGCCATCAGTTCTACACGTATGGCTATCTGACGATTGGCTTTATTTTTAATTTTTTTTTACCGGCCGGTCGGTCTGTTGCACATTCCTACTGTATCTAACATTTGACTGGGATGTGTGATGACATAAAATTCATATCCCAGCGATATCTACCGGTAGTATATTGTGATGACAAGCTACACAAAGCTACATGCTAGCTACAACCAGCTAGCTTCTCTACTACTTAGCTCTCAAAGAAAACAGACTTTTAACAACATCCACGCACAGTTTTCAACTAAAAAAAGGTGAGGGTAAATATTGCTTTTACTTACTTCCACAGATAACTTTTAGCTCGATAAGATGACGCCCTGCCCGGCTCCGAGGCTCTGGTGGAGAGGATCGGGTAGACCGGCGGAGCTCCTTCTAGCTCGCTCTGAATTTTGTCCTCGGCCAGCAAGCACAAAAAAAATGCTAGCACTTCAGCATTAAACACGGTGTTGTTATTATTGTTTTAAAAATCTTAAAAATAGGCCCAGTCGCTACACCGAGTCCGAGAAATTGCAAATCGCGGATCGGTGTTTTGAAAAGTTTCTGAAAGATCCAGTGACTCCTCCCCCTGACCAATCAGTGACCGACAGTGCACTGATGTCATAACTGGACCCAACAAGAACCAGACCTAGGACCCCAGCGAAGCAAGTCCCTAACATCGGGCAGGTTCCACCGCTGGAGGCACTGTAGATAAACAACACAATCGGCCTGAACTAGTTATGTAGGAGCCCGAAAGGGCCCGAAAAGGCCCTGTGGATAAGGGACATAAGTAAGTAAGTAAGTAAACTTTATTTATATAGCACCTTTCACAGACATAAAAATCACAGACATAAGAAACCCCTACTGTTAAGGTGTGAGGTGTGATTTGGCAATCTACATATGTAAGCGTGTATCTTATCTCACTCAGCCTTTAAAACCTGATCCCCACACTCTGCTCTTTGAATTGAGAAAGCTCCTCAGATGAGGAGCGAAATGTCTTCTGTTACCGGTACAAATAAAGTCCAGTTGTTTTTGTATTGAAAGTTTTTTTAATTCACTTGGTTCAACCACCAAACCACTGCATTTAGTGCCAGGAAGGGTTTAAAATGTCAACATACCTGTACATGAATACTAAAATAAGCTACTACCGTACTTACAACATACTAATACAGTAAATACTAAAATAAACTAATACTACTTGTGTACATAATTTCATTCCATCTCATGCACCACATGAGATGGTATTGACAAAGTTTACAGAACTTAAAGCTACTGTACCCCTACTTCCCGGTTTTTCACTTATCGTGGGGAGGGGGGGGGGGCTAAACCCAGTGATAAATGAGGGAATACTGTATTGGAAATAATATGCTTTTAAATCAGCTTAATGGGGTCCACCATGAAGCTCAGTCATCCGGGAGGGACTCGGAGTAGAGCCGCTGCTTCTCCACATCGAGAGGAGCCAGTTGAGGTGGCTCGGGCATCTGGTTAGGATGCCTCCTGGACGCCTCCCTGGTGAGGTGTTCCGGGCATGTCCCACCGGGAGGAGACCCAGAGGAAGACCCAGGACACGCTGGAGGGACTATGTTTCTCGGCTGGCCTGGGAACGCCTTGGGATTCCCCCAGAGGAGCTGCTCCAAGTGGCTGGGGAGAGGGAAGTCTGGGCCTCCCTACTTAGGCTGCTACCCCCGCGACCCGACCCCGGATAAGCGGACGAAAATGGATGGATGGATGGGGTCCGCCATGACAGGACTGCACAATAAAATATAAGCCAGAAGCAAATAAAGCAAATATTGTAACCACAGGTTGCAGTGACTCTCTGGTTCAGACTGTTTTGACTCCAAGTTGCCGTTTACCTCTAAATCAGGACATGATCGCTTGGCAGGAGGGGAACAGGAACCCACAATCCCCTCTGGTTGTTTAGACAAGTGCTTCAACATTATACACTTCTTGACTGGAAAACCTCTGCATAGAAACACAGACATGGCATTAATTACAACATCAAAATCACTGAGCATATAAATGGCATATCTTTGTCAAATATCTGTGATTTGTGGAAATTGTATCAAACATTTAGCTTTAAATAACTTAAAAAAATATGAAGCATGTGTAATGAAGCAATGAGTCTCTGTACTTGTTAAATGAGGTTTGATGCTGCATTTAGAGGAAAAAACTGTTCATGTTTAAGTAAACTACTACTAAGACTAAAAGAGCTTGATCCTCAAAGACTAGCAATGTTTTTGACATGCATCAACGTGAAATATTTACTGTCTCTTGATAGCTGATGGCCTGGGGGTGGGGGGGAGATAGCATAATGAATGGGAGTAATCTGCTGCACTGCTGCCTTCAAACTAGAGCAAGCACATCAGGACAGGTCCAACATATCCTCTCTTGTTGATGAGTGTTGTTGCATCCACAAATATATAGGGGTACAGGGGTAGATCAGTTTTACTGAACCATACCGTACACCAAATGTAAGAATGAGCAGGTATTAGCCTGACAACCAACTTACTTAATTATTCACGGGTTCTCTCTTTTTCGGATTAATCAATACATTTTGTGACCAGATGAATGGATAAGATGTAATGTGACAATGAAACGTTAATTTATGTTGATTCAGCAGAACTGAATCATTTATTAACGGAATCATAAAATTACATCATAACATGTACGGTACAACTGACTGATCGATCTATCTGATCTACCCCTGTACCCCTACAAATACATAGTCACAAAAGGAATAAAATCCTGTTGCATTTTTAAATTCAGAAGAAAAAAACAACAACTTAATATTATAAAGTTTTACAACAGAGTGCCTCATATCCAGAGGTCATCAAACCAAACCCAAAGCAGGGGTCAACATAAGTGGTTTCCGTTTGTCCGAGACAGCCTATTTTCACCTCGGACAAACCAATATCGCTTCAAGGTTGTCCGTTGGACAACCCAGTGAAATAGACATAGATCAAAGTTTTCCGTCACCACAACGTATTTCCGTTATCTGTAACTATGAAGGGTCTACCTTATAATGTTTTGCTAGTTTTTTGATACTTTGTAAAAAAAAAAATAAAAAAAAAACTTTCTTTTGTTTTTTTTTTCTCTCTTTTGTTTTCTATTGTTTATTGTTTGTTTGTTTATTGTTTATTGTTTAAGGAAATTATACCACTGCTGTTCATTGTTCTTTAGTTTTAGCAGGTCGCTTTCGTAAATGAGCCCTTGAGGTTCAAAAGATTTACCTGACTAAATAAAGGTTGAATGAATGAGTGTGTGTGTGTGTTGTGTTTTCAACCATCCTAAGTCCTGAGTGGGACAGTACCAGATTTTGCTCCACTGTCCCTCATCCCGCGTGAGGAGGTGACGAGAGGTGGCTAGACTCACCTGTCCGTGTTGTGTCTGTGTGGGAGGAGGGACACAGAGGGGTTGTTTCATGTGCTTCCTGCAACAGCAGGAGTCAAGTTGCTGTGATGAGTAATTTGACTAAGGCTGCGCTTTTTTGCGCAAGGGAACTTGGCTTCTAAATCCCCCGGTCCCTTTCAGTGGGCTATATAATGTCGATTCACATGCTAATGACCCTGCTAATGACCCATTAATTCTACACCTACACCCCCCCACCCCCTACCCCTCAGTCCAAAATCCTTGGACCCAGTGCAGGCCTTGTATAACACATAAGCATTTATCGCTGCCAGGTCAAGCATGTTGTAGAACACGGCAATGGGCCGCACCGTATATAAATGTGCAATCTGGTCCAGTATGTCAGTTGACCTCAGGTCATGTGACCTGTGTCGGTCCGTCAGTTGACTTCATGTCGTGTGACCTGTGTCGTTTTGTCAGTTGACCTCAGGTCATGTGACCTGTGTTGGTCCGTCACTTGACCTCAGGTCATGTGACCTGTGTCGGTCCGTCAGTTGACTTCATGTCGTGTGACCTATGTCGTTTTGTCAGTTGACCTCAGGTCATGTGACCTGTGTCGGTCCGTCAGTTGACCTCAGGTCATGTGACCTATGTCGGTCCATCAGTTGACCTCAGGTCATGTGACCTGTCGGTCCGTCAGTTGACTTCATGTCGTGTGACCTGTGTCGTTTTGTCAGTTGACCTCAGGTCATGTGACTTGTGTTGGTCCGTCACTTGACCTCAGGTCATGTGACCTATGTCGGTCCGTCATTTGACCTCAGGTCATGTGACCTGTGTTGGTCCGTCAGTTGACTTCATGTCATGTGACCTGTGTCGGTCCATCAGGTGACGGACAACAATAGGTCAAGCATGTTGTAGAACACAGCAATGGGCCACCTGCATGTGTCGGAATGCACCGTATATACATGTGCTAAGGACAAGGAGAGAGACAGTACTTGTAAGCAAAATAATTTATTTGACAGAACATCAGGGTTATAGGATAATCAGCACAGCAGAATAAGACAATTGTATGCATAAACATGTTCTGGAGCAGACAAAGCTTTCCGTTCAGTGGATGTCCCAAAATGTTCAACTGTGAGATAACTTCAGGGTCTGTTATGTGTGAATTCAGGTCAGGGCCTCTCTTCTGACTAAGGGGGGAAGTGCAAGCAGTCTTACTTACCTGGTGGAAACATTGGAATGCAGTCTGGTGTGGTGGGGGTGTCTGAGTTGTGTGCACGCATATTTATAACAAAAGGCAGTTAATGGCCCACTAATGGTTGAAGAGAAGGAGGGGGTTTGTCCTCAGGATCTTGAAATCTCAGTCATTCTAGTGTTAAGTGCATTTTGTAAGCTACTTTTCTGATAGCACCAATGATCACAAAGTCACTCGGTATAAATGAACATTTGTTTTGAGGTTCAAGTACCATATTTTTCGGTGTATAAGTCACAGTTTTTTGCCTAATTTGCATTTCCTGCGACTTATACGGCGAAGCGACATATTTATGGATTTTTCCCCCCCATATTTTTAGACCAATTGTTTTTGCTGAGATATGACCGTTTCCATTCATTCTGACTGAAAAAAATGGAGCAGTGCCTCTTTCAGCCGCTAGGGGCGCTAAAGGGCCGTCTAAGCTTTTGATGACTACCGGTGTACCTGTATGTGTATGGATTTTTTAGAGCAAAAAAAGTCCTGCTGGATAGACAGCATGTGCACGCATATCATGCTGCAATTTAAAGATAAAATTAATGTGTTTAACTCCATTCCTGCCATCATCCTGGTAGGCTTGACAAAAGTGCTAGAGCCTCTGGACATTTCTGTGAACCGGAGCTTCAAAGTAGCTCTGCACCACCTTTGGGAGGAGTGGATGGTGGACGGAGAGCAACAGCTTCACGGCTGCAGGACGGATGTGCCACGCGATGTTTCAGCAGGTCCTCGGATGGATCAATAAAGCGTGGACCTGAGTCACTAAAGAAACCATCCAGTAGGGGTTCAGAAGGGCCAGGATATTTGCTGGACGTGGAAGAGGAGGCAGTGCTCTGAGCTGCATCAACTACCTGTTACCTCAGGAGTTGGCAGAACTCTTCATCAGCGACACAGAGGATGAAGAATTCAACGGGTTTGAATAAAAATAAATAAATAGGTGTTTCTGTCATCATTATGGGCGGGTGAGCGTGTAGTCATTTTAAAGCTGCTTTATTTTGTCTGCTTCATTTTGCCATGTTTTAACTGTCAAAGTGCATTTATTAAGAAAAGTTCAGCTGAGACACACCTTTACCATAATGTCAGCAAACAAATAAATGTTTTTGTTAAAGTTCTAAGAAATGCACCGGCTCCTCGCGCGTGCACGCTTCGCAGCACCAAGGCAGCGACACTACCGTATTTTTTTTTAATTCAGCAGATTTGACAATTACGTGCATTTATTAAGAAAAGTTCAACTGAGACACACCTTTACTATGTCAGCAAACAATCTTTTTTAGGTGTTTATCCTGTTAAATTTTTAAGAAATGCAGCGTTTCTGCTCGTTGCGCGTCCACACTTCACAGAACTGAGGCAGCGACACTACCGTTTGTTTGTTTTTAATTCAGCTGAGTTTCATTCAACCTTTATTTATACAGGCTAGCCTCGTTGAGCCACGGGGACTCATTTACAAGAGGAACCTGTTTCACTCACACCCAGGGTCAATTTAGAGTTACCAATCAGCCTAACATGCATGTTTTTGGACTGTGGGAGGAAACCGGAGCACCCGGAGAAAACCCACGCATGCACGGAGAGAACATGCAAACTCCACCCAGAAAGGCCCCCGGACCGGGATTTGAACCGGGGACCTGCTCGCTGAGAGGCAGCAGCTCTACCAGTTGTGCCACCGTGCTACCCAATGGGTGCTGACCATTATGTGCCTTTATTAAGGAAAAGTTCAGCTCAGACACATCTTTGCTATAATTTTCAGCAAACAAATAATTGTTTTTAAGTGTTAAAGGAGCTATATGTAACTTTCTGTAGAGTGCAGCACTTAGAAATATTTTCAACAGGGAAAAGCATTCTGCTCCCTCCCCCTCAGAGCCATATATGGCTGCTCCCCCGTGCGCTGCTGAACTTGAGATCAGCTCCGCCTCCGCTGCATGTCCTCTCGGAGCCGCAGCGATATTCCGTGCTTATATGTTAATAAAATGTTCTAAAAAAATAAAATTAAACCATGGAGCGCTGGTCCAGCAAAACAAAAACACCCTGAAATCTGCAGAGCCTCTTGCAGCCACGTTGGACATGATTTTAATTCGCTCGTGACAAATCCATTAATTTCCTCATTTCTGTCAGTGAAGGAAGAAGCGATTACTTTACTTTTGGCAAAAAAACAAAAGAAAAGTCCAGCTCAGGGATGAAGAAGGGGAATTTAATACATTTGTGTCACATACAAAACAGTTTTGCATCGCTTTGCAATTCTTTGAATGAGAACGAGCTGCGGCCGCTGCGGGCTGGGATGGGGTGCGGGTGCGTGGGTTAGGAGCGTGAGAAGTGAGAAGCTCTGTTTTTATTGGCTGGTTAAGGATGGGTCACTCTGTGTTTTTATAAATGCTGATAGAGAAGCAAGGGGACTATAGTTTTTTTCAGAGATTACTTTGTCTAACATCAGTCTGTCAGTAGATAGTGACAGAGTGAAGAAATATGTTAAAAATATATTGTTAGAAAAGTTACAGACTGCACTACAAAGTTACATACTGAACCTTTAATCTTGTTAAAGTCCTTCCGTGCACGCTCCTGTGGCCGCCATTTGACAGCCAATCCATTTTTGGCAAAACACCAGCCCACCTTTCCGGGATGTCAGTGGTGACGCGTAACATACGTGACGTGTCAGCAGTAACGCATAATAGAAGCGACTTATACGGCGGTGCAACATGTTTATGGATTTTTCCACTTTATTGGACATAATTGGACTGATGCGACTTATACAGCGGTGTGACATGTACGGCGGAAAATACAGTATGTTTATTCATCGATTCATTCTGCCATCAACAACCATTTAGTAGGTTGGAAATCTTTGCCTATTAGATTAAATATTGTGTGTGTGTGTGTGTGTGCGTGCGTGCGTGCGTGCGTGCGTGCGTGCGTGCGTGCGTGTGTGTTTGTCTATATGTTATAGCCGGACTATGCGCCAGACTACGTACCGACATTATCGGGACATTTGGTATTAGCCGGCCTTTGCCAAAGTCCGGATAAATCACAGATTGTATCCAAATATATTAATATGTAAACATTGTTTTTTCTCATCAATATCAGAGTAACTTGTGGCTAAATGGCTGACTGGATGAGTTGGACTGTGCTTCAACACTTAAAATTGTTTTAATAAAAAGTTATTTACATTTATAAAATTGTCCTGCGAAGCACCTCCTCGAGAATATGTGTGTGGTGTGTGTCAGTTCGTGTGTCGGATGCGCTTGTTGAACCTGTGTGGACGTGTGTGCTTATTGCAACTGAAACACACCGCGCGAAACTCCAACGCCCCTCCTCTCGTGATGTGGAGACACTGTTGTGGGCGGGGCCTCAGGTGACCGAGCCTTTAAAAGTTAAAGTCCCTTGAGCTTACACGTGCAGAGTTATGGCGTCGTGTATTCAGTGCATGTGTTAGGTGAGCGGAGATTATTTTTGGAGAGCGATTTAAGTCAACGTGGAGGATTTTGCTGCAGTAGGTGGACAGAGTGTCAGAGTGTATTGACGTCATTCAGGTAAGAATTTTTAAAAAAATTGTTGCTTTTGATGACATCATCTGAAGGAAATGTTAGCGGCTAATCCAGTAGCGTTTACATGTAACGTGACTTTAACCGCAGCGTCACAAACTGTGAAGACTGTAGAAAACTTTATCAACATTTACATAAATTAGCAAGTATCTGTGCATGAGTTTTGAGTGCGCGAAGAAAGACGCAGCTCAAACTAGCTGCGGCTAGCGTTAGCATGTAACGTAACTTCACTTCAGAAGCGTGACAACCTTTCAACGCTGTTGAAAACTTTTATAGACATTTATATAAATCAGCGATACTATATATGCATCACTTGTGGATGTTTTTAGTGGTTATTTAGAGTCTTAACGCGACGAAGACAAAATTAAACGCACGTAGCGTTAGCGTCACTAGCGTGAACGTGTCACGTCACAATAACAGCGTGACTAACACTGTAATTTAACATGTGTTAATAGGGTAGAGGGGTTTTAATGTTTCCAACGTCATTTTTGTGCTAAATCTGCTCTTTTTTTTACCTCTAAGCAGTGAGCAGACAGACGAACTACGTCGTTACGTCATCACGTTGCAGTGTTGTTACGTCATCACGTTGACTGCAGTGTTAGGTAGGTATCAGAATACTGTTGTTGGAATACTGAATACTGAATAATACAGAATACTGTATAAGTGTACTGTATAAACTTGAGAATTGTTTTTTAACTTTTTCATATTTTTACATGTACAGGTTTTCAGCTAGTCCAAGAGGTCATTTGGTATTTGGTGAGTCAGATAATCTTTGTCATTTGCACCGCATGTGGTACATGTGATGAAACTAGATTATGTACACATGGTCCCAGTTACATCCAACAACAAAATGTAAGAGAAAAACAGTAATAACATCTAGGATATAACTAAGAAAAACATCAACTAGAAATACACTAATCACTAATGTAATAGAAAAACATCATTACAAACAGCAGCAGGAACATGAGTCTGTATGAACAGATGGTCACAAATGAACACACAGCAACAAGAAAACAGATCGGCATCAGCATGATGTGATATTTTGCAGTGATTATTCTTATTATTTAATTATTCATGAGTCTAACAGCCTCAGGGTAGAAGCTGTTCCTCTGTCTAGTGGTTCTACATTTGATGCTCCTTAACCTCTGTCCTGAGGGGAGTGGGGCAAAGAGTGTGTGTGCTGGGTGAGTGGGGTCCTTCCCCTTTACTGACTGAGGTCCACACTTTATCCATCCATCCATCCATCCATCCATCAAACATCCATCCATCAAACATCCATCCATCCATCAAACATCCTGCTTTCCTGAACCCAGACATATGGATTCTTTACTGACTGAGGTCCACGCTTTATCCATCCATCCATCAAACATCCATCCATCCATCCATCCATCCATCATCATCCATCAAACAAACATCCATCCATCCATCCATCCATCCATCAAACATCCTGCCTTCCTGAACCCAGACAGATGGATTCTTTACTGACTGAGGTCCACGCTTTATCCATCCATCCATCAAACATCCATCCATCAAACATCCATCCATCAAACATCCATCATCCATCAAACATCCATCCATCCATCAAACATCCTGCCTTGCTGAACCCAGACAGATGGATTCTTTGACTGAGGTCCACGCTTTATCCATCCATCCATCAAACATCCATCCATCAAACAAACATCCATCCATCCATCCATCAAACATCCATCCATCCATCAAACATCCTGCCTTGCTGAACCCAGACAGATGGATTCTTTGACTGAGGTCCACGCTTTATCCATCCATCCATCAAACATCCACACATCCATCCATCAAACATCATCGATCCATCCATCCATCAAACATCCTGCCTTCCTGAACCCAAACAGATGGATTCTTTACTGACTGAGGTCCATGCTTTATCCATCCATCCATGCATCCATCCATCCATCAAACATCCATCCATCCATCCATCATCCATCAAACATCCTGCCTTCCTGAACCCAGACATATGGATTCTTTACTGACTGAGGTCCACGCTTTATCCATCCATCCATCTATCAAACATCATCCATCCATCCATCAAACATCCATCCATCCATCATCCATCCATCAAACATCCATCCATCTATCCATCAAACATCCTGCCTTCCTGAACCCAGACAGATGGATTCTTTACTGACTGAGGTCCACGCTTTATCCATCCATCTATCCATCAAACATCCATCCATCAAACATCCATCCATCCATCAAACATCCATCTATCCATCCATCAAACATCCTGCCTTACTGAACCCAGACAGATGGATTCTTTACTGACTGAGGTCCACGCTTTATCCATCCATCCATCAAACATCCACACATCCATCCATCCATCCATCCATCCATGCATCCATCCATCAAACATCATCCATCCATCATCAAACATCCTGCCTTCCTGAACCCAGACATATGGATTCTTTACTGACTGAGGTCCACGCTTTATCCATCCATCTATCATCAAACATACATCCATCCATCCATCCATCAAACATCCATCCATCAAACATCCATCCATCATCCATCCATCAAACATCCATCCATCTATCCATCCATCAAACATCCTGCCTTCCTGAACCCAGACAGATGGATTCTTTACTGACTGAGGTCCACGCTTTATCCATCCATCCATGCATCCATCCATCCATCAAACATCCACACATCCATCCATCCATCCATGCATCCATCCATCAAACATCATCCATCCATCCATCAAACATCCTGCCTTCCTGAAAACAGACATATGGATTCTTTACTGACTGAGGTCCACGCTTTATCCATCCATCCATGCATCCATCCATCCATCAAATATCCACACATCCATCCATCTATCCATCCATCCATCAAACATCCTGCCTTCCTGAACCAGACAGATGGATTCTTTACTGACTGAGGTCCACGCTTTATCCATCCATCCACCCATCCATCCATCAAACATCCATCCATCAAACATCCATCTATCCATCATCAAACATCCATCCATCCATCAAACATCCTGCCTTGCTGAACCCACATATGGATTGTTTACTGACTGAGGTCCACGCTTTATCAATCCATCCATCTATCAAACATCCATCCATCCATCAAACATCATCCATCTATCATCATCCATCCATCAAACATCCACACATCCATCCATCCATGCATCCATCCATCCATCAAACATCCACACATCCATCCATCCATCAAACATCCTGCCTTCCTGAACCAGACAGATGGATTCTTTACTGACTGAGGTCCATGCTTTATCGATCCATCCACCCATCCATCCATCAAACATCCATCCATCAAACATCCATCTATCCATCATCAAACATCCATCCATCCATCAAACATCCTGCCTTGCTGAACACAGATGGATTCTTTACTGACTGAGGTCCACGCTTTATCCATCCATTCATGCATACATCCATCCATCAAACATCCATCCATCAAACATGCATCCATCCATCATCAATCAAACATCCTGCCTTCCTGAACCCAGACATATGGATTCTTTACTGACTGAGGTCCACGCTTTATCCATCCATGATCCATCTATCAAACATCCATCCATCCATCCATCCATCAAGCATCCATCCATCAAACATACATACATCCATCATCCATCATCAAACATCCATCCATCTATCCATCAAACATCCATCCATCATCCATCATCAAACATCCATCCATCTATCCATCAAACATCCTGCCTTCCTGAACCCAGACAGATGGATTCTTTACTGACTGAGGTCCACGCTTTATCCATCCATCCATCATCAAACATCCATCCATCAAACATCCATCCAAACATCCATCCATCCATCCATCCATCAAACATCCATCTATCCATCCATCAAACATCCTGCCTTGCTGAACCCAGACAGATGGATTCTTTACTGACTGAGGTCCACGCTTTATCCATCATCCATCCATCCATCAAACATCCACACATCCATCCATCCATCCATGCATCCATCCATCAAACATCATCCATCCATCATCAAACATCCTGCCTTCCTGAACCCAGACATATGGATTCTTTACTGACTGAGGTCCACACTTTATCCATCCATCCATCCATCAAACATCCATCCATCCATCCATCAAACATCATCCATCAAACATCCATCCATCATACATCCATCAATCATCCATCCATCTATCCATCCATCCATCAAACATCCACACATCCATCCATCCATCCATGCATCCATCCATCAAACATCATCCATCCATCCATCAAACATCCTGCCTTCCTGAAAACAGACATATGGATTATTTACTGACTGAGGTCCACGCTTTATCCATCCATCCATGCATCCATCCATCCATCAAATATCCACACATCCATCCATCTATCCATCCATCCATCAAACATCCTGCCTTCCTGAACCAGACGGATGGATTCTTTACTGACTGAGGTCCACGCTTTATCCATCCATCCACCTATCCATCCATCAAACATCCATCCATCTATCCATCATCAAACATCCATCCATCCATCCATCAAACATCCTGCCTTGCTGAACCCAGACATATGGATTCTTTACTGACTGAGGTCCACGCTTTATCAATCCATCCATCTATCAAACATCCATCCATCCATCAAACATCCATCCATCAAACATCCATCCATCCACCATCATCCATCCATCAAACATCCACACATCCATCCATCAAACATCATCGATCCATCCATCCATCAAACATCCTGCCTTCCTGAACCAGACAGTTGGATTCTTTACTGACTGAGGTCCATGCTTTATCCATCCATCCACCCATCCATCCATCAAACATCCATCTATCCATCATCAAACATCCATCCATCCATCAAACATCCTGCCTTGCTGAACCCAGACATATGGATTCTTTACTGACTGAGGTCCACGCTTTATCAATCCATCCATCTATCAAACATCCATCCATCAAACATTAATCCATCAAACATCCATCCATCCATCCATCATCCATCCATCAAACATCCATCCATCTATCCATCAAACATCCTGCCTTCCTGAACCCAGACAGATGGATTCTTTACTGACTGAGGTCCACGCTTTATCCATCCATCCATCAAACATCCATCCATCCATCCATCCATCAAACATCCATCCATCCATCAAACATCCTGCCTTCCTGAACCCAGACAGATGGATTCTTTACTGACTGAGGTCCACGCTTTATCCATCCATCCACCCATCCATCCATCAAACATCCATCTATCCATCATCAAACATCCATCCATCCATCCATCAAACATCCTGCCTTGCTGAACCCAGACATATGGATTCTTTACTGACTGAGGTCCACGCTTTATCAATCCATCCATCTATCATAAACATCCATCCATCCATCAAACATCCATCCATCAAACATCCATCCATCCATCATCATCCATCCATCAAACATCCACACATCCATCCATCAAACATCATCGATCCATCAATCCATCAAACATCCTGCCTTCCTGAACCAGACAGATGGATTCTTTACTGACTGACGTCCATGCTTTATCCATCCATCCACCCATCCATCCATCAAACATCCATCTATCCATCATCAAACATCCATCCATCAAACATCCTGCCTTGCTGAACCCAGACAGATGGATTCTTTACTGACTGAGGTCCATGCTTTATCCATCCATCCATGCATCCATCCATCAAACATCCATCCATCAAACATCCATCATCATCATCCATCAAACATCCTGCCTTCCTGAACCCAGACATATGGATTCTTTACTGACTGAGATCCACGCTTTATCCATCCATGATCCATCTATCAAACATCCATCCATCCATCAAACATACATACATCCATCATCCATCATCAAACATCCATCCATCTATCCATCAAACATCCATCCATCATCCATCATCAAACATCCATCCATCTATCCATCAAACATCCTGCCTTCCTGAACCCAGACAGATGGATTCTTTACTGACTGAGGTCCACGCTTTATCCATCCATCCATCAAACATCCATCCATCAAACATCCATCAAAACATCCATCTATCCATCCATCAAACATCCTGCCTTACTGAACCCAGACAGATGGATTCTTTACTGACTGAGGTCCACGCTTTATCCATCCATCCATCCATCAAACATCCACACATCCATCCATCCATCCATCCATGCATCCATCCATCAAACATCATCCATCCATCATCAAACATCCTGCCTTCCTGAACCCAGACATATGGATTCTTTACTGACTGAGGTCCACGCTTTATCCATCCATCCATCCATCAAACATACATCCATCCATCCATCAAACATCCATCCATCAAACATCCATCCATCATCCATCCATCAAACATCCATCCATCTATCCATCCATCCATCAAACATCCTGCCTTCCTGAACCCAGACAGATGGATTCTTTACTGACTGAGGTCCACGCTTTATCCATACATACATACATACATACATACATACATACATACATACATACATACATACATACATACATACATACATCAAACATCCATCCATCCATCCATCCATCAAACATCCATCCATCCATCCATCAAACATCCAGCCTTGCTGAACCCAGACAGATGGATTCTTTACTGACTGAGGTCCACGCTTTATCCATCCATCCATGCATCCATCCATCCATCAAACATCCACACATCCATCCATCCATCCATGCATCCATCCATCAAACATCATCCATCCATCCATCAAACATCCTGCCTTCCTGAAAACAGACATATGGATTCTTTACTGACTGAGGTCCACGCTTTATCCATCCATCCATCCATCAAACATCCACACATCCATCCATCTATCCATCCATCAAACATCCTGCCTTCCTGAACCAGACAGATGGATTCTTTACTGACTGAGGTCCACGCTTTATCCATCCATCCACCCATCCATCCATCAAACATCCATCCATCAAACATCCATCTATCCATCATCAAACATCCATCCATCCATCCATCAAACATCCTGCCTTGCTGAACCCAGACATATGGATTCTTTACTGACTGAGGTCCACGCTTTATCAATCCATCCATCTATCAAACATCCATCCATCAAACATTAATCCATCAAACATCCATCCATCCATCCATCATCCATCCATCAAACATCCATCCATCTATCCATCAAACATCCTGCCTTCCTGAACCCAGACAGATGGATTCTTTACTGACTGAGGTCCACGCTTTATCCATCCATCCATCAAACATCCATCCATCAAACATCCATCCATCCATCAAACATCCATCCATCCATCAAACATCCTGCCTTGCTGAACCCAGACAGATGGATTCTTTACTGACTGAGGTCCACGCTTTATCCATCCATCCATCCATCAAACATCCACACATCCATCCATCCATCCATCCATCAAACATCATCCATCCATCATCAAACATCCTGCCTTCCTGAACCCAGACATATGGATTCTTTACTGACTGAGGTCCACGCTTTATCCATCCATCCATCCATCAAACATACATCCATCCATCCATCAAACATCCATCCATCAAACATCCATCCATCCATCATCCATCCATCCATACATCAAACATCCATCCATCCATCAAACATCCTGCCTTCCTGAACCCAGACAGATGGATTCTTTACTGACTGAGGTCCACGCTTTATCCATACATACATACATACATACATACATACATACATACATACATCAAAAATCCATCCCTCCATCCATCAAACGTCCATCCATCCATCCATCAAACATCCAGCCTTGCTGAACCCAGACAGATGGATTCTTTACTGACTGAGGTCCACGCTTTATCCATCCATCCATGCATCCATCCATCCATCAAACATCCACACATCCATCCATCCATGCATCCATCCATCAAACATCATCCATCCATCCATCAAACATCCTGCCTTCCTGAAAACAGACATATGGATTCTTTACTGACTGAGGTCCACGCTTTATCCATCCATCCATGCATCCATCCATCCATCAAACATCCACACATCCATCCATCATCCATCAAACATCCTGCCTTCCTGAACCAGACAGATGGATTCTTTACTGACTGAGGTCCACGCTTTATCCATCCATCCACCCATCCATCCATCAAACATCCATCCATCAAACATCCATCTATCCATCCATCATCCATCCATCTATCCATCAAACATCCTGCCTTGCTGAACCCAGACAGATGGATTCTTTACTGACTGAGGACCACGCTTTATCCATCCATCCATGCATCCATCCATCCATCAAACATGTACACATCCATCCATCCATCCATGCATCCATCCATCAAACATCCATCCATCCATCAAACATCCTGCCTTCCTGAACCCAGACAGATGGATTGTTTACTGACTGAGGTCCATGCTTTATCCATCCATCCATACATCCATCCATCCATCAAACATCCATCAAACATCCATCCATCCATCATCCATCATACATCCTGCCTTCCTGAACCCAGACATATGGATTCTTTACTGACTGAGGTCCATGCTTTATCCATCCATTCATCTATCAAACATCCATTCATACATCCATACATCAAACATCCATCCATCCATCAAACATCCATCCATCTATCCATCTATCCATCAAACATCCTGCCTTCCTGAACCCAGACAGATGGATTCTTTACTGACTGAGGTCCACGCTTTATCCATCCATCAAAAAGGCGTTCAATTCAAGATCAACTGGACTTTATTTGTAACAGAAGACGTTTCGCTTCTCATCCGAGAAGCTTTATCAATTCAATGAACCAGACTGTGTGTGCGTGTGGATTTATAACAGGAGTCACGCACCATCATATGTAAATTGCAAGCTGAGGTAACACATACATGTAAATTGACAGATCACACCTTAACAGTAGGGAGTTCCCTTGAAGTCTCTGACAGAAGACACAACAACTGTATGTAAATTGACAAAAAACACCTCACAGCCCAACAACAGAGGTTTCTCAACAAACTTTGCTAGTCTAATTCACAGACAAGACATCTCTGCTCCCATCGGAGCCAAGATGGTGTAGTGGCTAAGGCTTTTGACTTGGGACCCGAAGGACGTGGGTTCGCGCCCCGGCCACTACACACCTTGGGATGTCTATGAGTGCACACCTAATTCTCCAGCTCCCCGAGCGCTGACTACGGCTGCTCGTTGCACCACTTGGTGGTGGTTGGGTTAAAGGCAGAAGACCAATTTCGTCTGTCAAGTATGGGAAACATACACAGATGACAAATGTGACAAATTATTATTAATTATTATTATCCGGTGTAAAACGTTTGTGAATCAGCCCCAAAACTGAGTTGTAAGTCTTGGAAAGTTGAAATCTCAGACCTCATCCTCTGTTAAGAGAAGGTTTTTCTCTCTTAACATACACAGCTTCCTTCACACCTCTCTCAAACCATCTGTGCTCTCGGTCCAAAATTTGCACATTTTCATCCTCAAATGAGTGTCCCTTGTCCGTGAGGTGAAGGTGAACAGCTGAGTTTTGTCCAGAGGTGGTGGCTCTCCTGTGTTGGGACATTCGTCTGTGAAGAGGCTGCTTCGTTTCTCCAATGTAACGGTCTGAGCAGACCTCGCTGCACTGGACTGCATACACCACACCACTCTGTTTGTGTGTGGGGGTTCTGTCCTTAGGGTGGACCAGCCTCTGTCTGAGAGTTCTGCTGGGTTTGAAATGTACTGGGATGTTGTGTTTGTTGAAAATCCTTCTGAAATTCTCTGAGACTCCAGCAACATAAGGAATGACAATGTTTTTCCGTCTGTTAGCATTTTTCTGTTGATTATTGTGTTTAGCAGATTTCCTCGCTGACTTGACAAAAGCCCAGTTGGGATATCCACATGTTTGCAGCGATTTGTTGATGTGTTTCTGTTCCTTTTCCTTCCCTTCTGTCCTTGTGGGGATGTGTTCTGCCCGATGCTGTAAGGTTCTGATGACAGAAAGTTTGTGCTCCAGTGGATGGTGAGAGTCAAACAGAAGATACTGGTCTGTGTGGGTTGGTTTTCTGTAAACTTCAATGTTGAGACTGTCCTCTCCCTCCATATGCACCAAACAGTCCAAAAAAGGCAGCTTGTTATCGTTAGCATCCTCTCTGGTGAACTTGATGTTGTTATCAACCGAGTTAATGTGTCTGGTGAACGCTTCCACCTCCCTGGCTTGGATTTTGACCCAGGTGTCATCCACATAACGGAACCAATGGCTTGGAGTTGTCCCCTCATAGGAGTTAAGGGCTCTCTGTTCCACTTCCTCCATGTAGAGGTTTGCAACAATGGGTGACACTGGAGATCCCATGGCACAGCCGTGCTTCTGTCTATAAAATCTGTCATTGAACTTGAAATAAGTGGTGGAGAGGCAGAGATGAGAAGCGAAACGTCTTCTGTTACAAATAAAGTCCAGTTGATCTTGAATTGAACGCCTTTTTGATTTATCATGTCCTGGACGACTGAGAATCTTCACCAGCATTTATCCATCCATCCATCAAACATCCATCCACTCAAACATCCTGCCTTGCTGAACCCAGACAGATGGATTCTTTGACTGAGGTTCACGCTTTATCCATCCATCTATCCATCCATCCATCAAACATCCTGCCTTCCTGAACCCAGACAGATGGAATCTTTACTGACTGAGGTCCATGCTTTATCCATCCATCCATCCATCCATCAAACATCCATCTATCAACCATCCATCCATCAAACATCTATCCATCCCATGACGTAATCTCTTTCAGGGAAGACCCTGAATTTTTCTACATGAAAAGGCCAGACCACATTCTGCAGCAATCACAACATTATTGTCATTTGCACTGCATGTGGTACATGTGATGAAACGAGATTATGTACACATAGTCCCAGTTACATCCAACAACAAAGTTTAAGAGAAAAACAGTAATAACATCTAGGATATAACTAAAAAAAACATCAACTAGAAATACACTAATCACTAATGTAATAGAAAAACATCATTACAAACATGAACATGAGTCTGTATGAGCAGATGGTCACAAATGAACACTGCAACAAGAAAACAGATCAGCATCAGCATGATGTGATATTTTGCAGTGATTATTCTTATTTATTTATTCATGAGTCTAACAGCCTTAGGGTAGAAGCTGTTCCTCTGTCTAGTGGTTCTACATTTCATGCTCCTTTACCTCCGTTCTGAGGGGAGCGTGGCAAAGACTGTGTGTGCTGTGTGAGTGGGGTCCTTCATGATGCAGGTGGCTCTCTTCCTGCATCTGGAGGTGTAGATGTCTGTGATGGTAGGGAGACTGACTCCCCAGTTTCCCAGTCTACATTAGCTTAGCTGTAACCTAAATTTCAGCATTGTTTGCCCTGAAAATGAAGGCAGTAATTCTGACAATCTTTTCATAAATTGCATTTTTTTACGACAGTGAAACATGCAAAGGCAAAAAAGACAGAGCCCAAAGGAAGATGCAAACAATCATGTGAAAATTCAAAAGGACAAAGAGGGCCTTGTCATCAAATTTATCAGTGAACTTAAAGGTATGTGGAGCTTTATTAGTGTTAACAAAAAATACAATTGTTCTTATAATTTATTTTTATATAACTAGGTCGTGGAATCTTTGCAAAAAAAATCCTTTGCAAAAGATGACTCTCTTTTGGAATATCGAGGTGAATTGATCACCAAGGAGGAATGTGAGAGGAAGCAATATGTTTACGATGAATCACAGAAAGTGTTTTTGTTTGAGAATTAACTTTCTTGTCTTGAACCACTTTGGACATGTCTGCCTGCCTGGGAGGAGTCGACGAGGGACACGCCCCCAGAAACCATCTTGGCTACAGCAAACTGGTTGGTCCACATAAGTTGCTTACTTGGTGGGTTAACTTCAGTGTGCTTTGGACTACTCTGACTGAGGAAGCCCTCTGGAGTGAGGGTGAAACGTTTCTGCTAAAAAGAAACTGTCCAGATGAACTGATTGAGAATGAGCGGATTTGATACCTGGACTATTGAGAATTAACTTTCTTGTCTTGAACCACTTTGGACATGTCTGCCTGCCTGGGAGGAGTCGACGAGGGACACGCCCCCAGAAACCATCTTGGCTACAGCAAACTGGTTGGTCCACATAAGTTGCTTACTTGGTGGGTTAACTTCAGTGTGCTTTGGACTACTCTGACTGAGGAAGCCCTCTGGAGTGAGGGTGAAACGTTTCTGCTAAAAAGAAACTGTCCAGATGAACTGATTGAGAATGAGCGGATTTGATACCTGGACTATTGAGAATTAACTTTCTTGTCTTGAACCACTTTGGACATGTCTGCCTGCCTGGGAGGAGTCGACGAGGGACACGCCCCCAGAAACCATCTTGGCTACAGCAAACTGGTTGGTCCACATAAGTTGCTTACTTGGTGGGTTAACTTCAGTGTGCTTTGGACTACTCTGACTGAGGAAGCCCTCTGGAGTGAGGGTGAAACGTTTCTGCTAAAAAGAAACTGTCCAGATGAACTGATTGAGAATGAGCGGATTTGATACCTGGACTATTGAGAATTAACTTTCTTGTCTTGAACCACTTTGGACATGTCTGCCTGCCTGGGAGGAGTCGACGAGGGACACGCCCCCAGAAACCATCTTGGCTACAGCAAACTGGTTGGTCCACATAAGTTGCTTACTTGGTGGGTTAACTTCAGTGTGCTTTGGACTACTCTGACTGAGGAAGCCCTCTGGAGTGAGGGTGAAACGTTTCTGCTAAAAAGAAACTGTCCAGATGAACTGATTGAGAATGAGCGGATTTGATACCTGGACTATTGAGAATTAACTTTCTTGTTTTTGTTTGAATTCTACTTCGATGGAAAATATTGTGGTGAGTATGTATGAGTATGTAAGAATAGCCTAACATTGTGTCTGACATGACTTATAAAAGGCTATTAATTGTAAGGTAATTTATAGTGCTGGCAAGTTTTTTTTTTTTTAATAAATAAACAATAAATCAGATTACAGCTCATTACTGTCCTGACAAAACACTGTCCTTAAAAACCACAAAACAGTCACACACACAAACACACACAATTTCAGTTGAACATGTTATATTTACATGTATATGTCTATCTGTACAGCATATGTATATACATATATATATATATATATATACATGTATATGTTTATGCATATATACATCTATATGTTTATGCATATGTACATATATGCATATTCTTGTATATATACATATATGCATTTACATGTTTAAATGCATTTGCATATACATGTATATATGCACTTACATATACCTGTATATATGCACTTACATATACTGTACATGTATATATGCACTTCTATATACATGTAATAGGCATGTAAATATAACATGTTCAACTGAAATTGTGTGAGTTTGTGTGTGTGACTGTTTTTTGGTTTCTAAGGACAGTGTTTAGTCAGGACAGTAATGAGCTATAATCTGATTGTCTGATTATAGCGTATGGCTGTCCTAACAAACCACTGTCCATTAAAACCACAAAACAGTCACAGGCGAGGTGACCACCTCTGAAGGAAAAGGTGAAGACGTGGGTGCTGGCGGAGCGAGCTTCTGACAGAGGGCTGTCCACGGTGCAGCTACGTCTCCACACCATGGCGGTTGCCAAGGAGTTGGACATTACAGAGTTTACGGGTGGACTGTCGTGGTGTTTCAAGTTCATGCGCCGGAACGTCTCTCCATCAGAGTGCGGACCTCCATATGCCAAAAGCTGCCGGCAGATTTTACTGAAAAGGTGGAGTTGTATGTGTATTGTCTGTTTAGAGGATCTTTATGTTGATGGACATTTAGGCTCCTTTGAACAATTGCAATCCAAATTTTCTATAGCAAAATCTCATTTTTTTAGGTATTTACAACTGAGACATTATATCCAACAAGTTACAAAGTCATATAAATTACCATCTGAGAAAAATTTATTGTTAAAATCTCTCCTAGGCCCTCCTGAAGCAAAACATTTGATCTCTGAGTTGGTTCACTTTTTCTCAGGCACTTTGGATTTTTCCACGAGTAAAATTAAAAAAGCCTGGGAAGGTGAGCTTGCTATTGAGATCGAGGATGAAACATGGGATGAAATATTAAAGAACATCACGTCTTGTTCAATTAATGCCAGGCTTCAACTGATTCAGTTTAAGGTAGTTCATAGATTTTTTGGTCTCTTATCTTTCAATGGTTTTCATCTGTCTTTAACATCACTGCCACACCTGATCCTGAAACTGCTCTGCTGGGGTACTCCAACACCTTGAAAAACCTAGATTGTAACATGCGTATTGCTCTAACTTTTTGTGCGATGATTGCAAAAAGGTGTATTCTGAAACTGTGGAAGTCTGATTTAGCCCCTAAATTTGAGACCTGGCTGAATGAACTCATAAGTATTCTGCATGTGGAAAGACTGAGATATGAACTTTCTGGTAACATTCTTAAGTTTTCAAGAATATGGAATCCAGTGTTGGAATATGTAAAAGACCAATAATGCTCCTTTTATTCAACCACATTACTTCAGTGTCGTCTTGATAAAATGGACAGTTGAGTAATATACTGTAATTGTGAATCTTGCCCATCCATCCATCCATCCATTTTCTTCCGCTTATCCGGGGTCGGGTCGCGGGGGTAGCAGCCTAAGTAGGGAGGCCCAGACTTCCCTCTCCCCAGCCACTTGGAGCAGCTCCTCTGGGGGAATCCCAAGGCGTTCCCAGGCCAGCCGAGAAACATAGTCCCTCCAGCGTGTCCTGGGTCTTCCTCTGGGTCTCCTCCCGGTGGGACATGCCCGGAACACCTCACCAGGGAGGCGTCCAGGAGGCATCCTAACCAGATGCCCGAGCCACCTCAACTGGCTCCTCTCGATGTGGAGAAGCAGCGGCTCTACTCCGAGTCCCTCCCGGATGACTGAGCTTCTCACCCTATCTCTAAGGGAGAGTCCAGACACCCTGCGGAGAAAACTCATTTCAGCCGCTTGTATCCGAGATCTCGTTCTTTCGGTCATAACCCAGAGCTCATGACCATAGATGAGGGTGGGAACGTAGATCGATCGGTAAATTGAGAGCTTTGCCTTTTGACTCAGCTCTCTCTTCACCACGACAGACCGGTACAGCGCCCGCTTCACTGCGGACGCTGCACCTATCCGCCTATCGATCTCACGCTCCAGTTTTCCCTCATTCGTGAACAAGACCCCGAGATACTTAAACTCCTCCACTTGGGGAAGGACCTCCTCCCCGACCTGGAGAAGGCATGCTACCCTTTTCCGGCTCAAGACCATGGCCTCGGATTTGGAGGAACTGATCCTCATCCCGGCCGCATCACATTCAGCTGCAAACCGCTCCAGCGAAAGCTGTAGATCACGAACTGATGAAGCCAATAGGACCACATCATCTGCAAAAAACAGAGAAGCGATTCTAAGGCCACCAAAACGGATCCTCTCAACACCTTGGCTGCGCCTAGAAATTCTGTCCATAAAAGTTATGAACAGAATCGGTGACAAAGGGCAACCTTGGCGGAGTCCAACTCTCACCGGAAACGAGCCTGACTTACTGCCAGCGATGCGGACCAAGCTCTGACACCGGTCGTACAGGGACCTAACAGCCCATATCAAAGGGCCTGGTACCCCATACTCCCGGAGTACCCCCACAGAACCCCCCGAGGGACGCGGTCGAATGCCTTTTCCAAGTCCACAAAGCACATGTAAACTGGTTGGGCAAACTCCCACGCACCCTCCAGGACCCTGTTGAGGGTGTAGAGCTGGTCTAGTGTTCCACGACCAGGACGAAAACCACACTGCTCCTCCTGAATCCGAGGTTCGACTATCCGACGGACCCTCCTCTCCAGAACCCCTGAATAGACCTTACCAGGGAGGCTTAAGAGTGTGATCCCCCTATAGTTGGAACACACCCTACGGTCCCCCTTTTTGAATAGGGGAACCACCACCCCAGTCTGCCAATCCAAGGGAACTGCCCCCGATGTCCACGCGATATTGCAGAGTCGCGTAAGCCAACACAACCCCACAACATCCAGAGCCCTAAGGAACTCAGGACGAATCTCATCCACCCCCGGAGCCTTGCCACCGCGGAGCTTTTTAACCACCTCGGCGACCTCAGCACCAGAGATTGGAGAGCCCGACCCAAAGTCCCCAGGCTCCGCTTCCTCAGTGGAAGACGTGCCAGTAGGATTGAGGAGGTCTTCGAAGTATTCCGCCCACCGACTCACAACATCCCGAGTTGAGGTCAACAGCACGCCATCCCCACCATAAATGGTGTTGGTCGCGTACCGCTTTCCCCCCCTGAGACGCCGGATGGTGGACCAGAATCGCCTCGAAGCCGTACGGAAGTCATTCTCCATGGCCTCTCCGAACTCCTCCCACGCCCGAGTTTTTGCCTCAGCAACCACCCGAGCCGCATGCCGCTTGGACTGCCGGTACCTATCTGCTGCTTCCGGGGTCCCACAGGCCAAAAAGGCCCAATAGGACTCCTTCTTCAGCTTGACAGCATCCCTCACCGCCGGTGTCCACCACCGGGTTCGAGGGTTGCCACCACGACAGGCACCAACAACCTTGCGGCCACAACTCCGATAAGCTACCTCGACAATAGAGGCGCGGAACATGGCCCACTCGGGCTCAATGTCCCCCGCCTCCCTCGGAACGTGTTCAAAGCTCTCCCGGAGGTGGGAGTTAAAGCTCCGTCTTACGGGAGACTCTGCCAGACGTTCCCAGCAGACCCTCACAATACGTTTGGGTCTGCCAGGTCTGACCGGCATCCTCCCCCACCATCGGAGCCAACTCACCACCAGGTAGTGGTCAGTTGACAGCTCCGCCCCTCTCTTCACCCGAGTGTCCAAGACATGCGGCCGCAGATC
>JBBPBX010033351.1:0-10341 GCA_038048925.1 Garcialebias charrua
CCGGATACGGACGTTTCGCACCAGTACTCTGTCTCCAACTTCCAGTTTTGACGGGGTGACATGCTGGTCAAAACGGACTTTGTTCCTTCCTGCATTTTTGGCAGCATTTCTTGAAGCAATTTGATAACTTTCTTCCAGACTTGCTTTCAGATTCTGAATGAACTGGGAGTATGATTGTTGCTTTCCTTCATTTATTGGTAACCCAAAGGCCAAATCCACAGGCAAGCGTGGAGTTCTCCCAAACATCAGTTCGTAAGGCGTAAATCCAGTAACTTCATTTCTTGTGCAATTATAGGCATGCACCAATGGTTTTACATACTCCTTCCATTTTGACTTTTGTTTTGTCTCCAAAGTCCCAAGCATATTCAATAATGTCCGGTTAAATCGCTCAACTGGATTTCCCCGTGGATGATAAGGAGTTGTTCGACACTTTCTGATTCCGAGCAAAGTACAAAGTTCATGGATCAGTTTAGACTCAAAATCACGTCCCTGGTCAGTATGTAGTCGTTCAGGTATTCCATAATAGACCATGAATTGATCCAAAAGACACTTTGCCACTGTTCGCGCCTTCTGATTGGGTGTTGGAATGGCAACGGCAAACTTAGTAAAATGGTCAGTCAAAACCAGAATATCCTTGGTATTACTAGTGTCAGGCTCTAGACTGAGAAAATCCATGCAGAGCAGTTCTAAAGGACGGGATGTTTGGATGCTGACTAAGGAAGCAGCTTTTTCAGGCAATGCCTTGCGATGTACACAACGACTACATGTCTTGACTTTATGTTCCACATCCACAGCCATTCTGGGCCAGTAAAACCGGGTCCGAGCCAGATCGAGTGTCCGCTCAATTCCCATATGACCCATATCATTATGCAGGCTCTGGAGAACTGTGGCCCGTAGCTCTTCTGGTAGGACAAGTTGGTAGAAAAGTATGTCATTGTCACGACGCTTCCGATAAAGGACACCATCTACAATTTCCAACTTGGGAAGTTCCCTCAGAAGAAGTGGAAGCTCAGGCAGCTCGTCTCTGGCAGTCGGTGGTACTTTCTTCCCTGACTCAAGCTGATAAATGACCTCCCGAATACTTGGATCAGCTCTTTGCTTATCTTGCAATTCAAGATGAGACAACATAGGTATGATGGGTAGTCCCTGCAGGTCATTGGTCAAGTTGTCAGGTGCTGCAACCACCATAATGGAGAGGGACTCAACAAGAGATGTGTCAGCTTGAGTTCTGGAAAGGCAACTTTGGCAAATAGCATTAACAACATCAACTTCAATTTCAGAGTCATTGGTACCTGACAGATGTTGTTGAGTGAATTGGTTGAGGAGTTCATGATCTTTTGATATTGAGTCATCTGATGAAGTTTCATGAGGAAGACGTGATAGAGCATCTGCATCCAAGTTGTGCCTCCCGGCTCGGTACTGCAGCTTGAATGAGAACGTTGACAAGGCTGCCAGCCAACGATGGCTGGTGGCATCCAGTTTGGCAGAAGTCAAGATGTAAGTGAGAGGATTACTGTCTGTGATTACAGTAAAGTTGGCTCCATAAAGGAAATCCTGAAATTTTTCCGTCACACTCCATTTAAGTGCCAAGAACTCTAATTTGTGCGCTGGGTAGCGGCTTTCACTCTGGGTCAATCCACGACTGGCAAATGCGATAGCCCTCAATTTCCCCTCTTGCTCTTGGTAAAGTGCAGCTCCAAGCCCAGTGGTGCTGGCATCTGTGTGTAATATGTAAGGTAGAGCTGGGTCAGCAAAACCTAGGACAGGAGCAGTGGTGAGCTTGTCAATGAGGGTAGAAAATGCCAGCTGGCACTCTGGTGTCCATCTGCTGCCAAAGGTTTGTTTTGGATCCAGCAATCGGTTATCTGAACTTCTAGACTTGGGTCGGTGTGGTGTAGCATATCCTCGTGTTAGGTCATTGAGAGGCTTTGCAATGGTTGCATAACCTTTGATGAACCGCCGGTAGTAACCTGCGAAACCCAGGAATGATCGCAAGGTCTTCAGATTAGTTGGAATTGGCCAGGACTTCAGTGTGGCGACTTTTTCCGGATCCGTCTCAACGCCCTTTTTAGACACTATGTGACCCAAATAACGAACAGAAGTTTGAAAGAATTTACACTTGTCTGGAGAGAGCTTCAATCCATACTCTTTTAATCTGTTAAGGACTCGCAAGAGACGGGTTTCATGTTCCTCCAGGGTGTCTGAAAAGATGATCAAATCATCTATGAAAACAAGAACTTCTTTAAGATGGAGACTCCCCATACACTTTTCCATTAAACGCTGGAATGTTGATGGTGCATTAGTTACTCCTTGGGGCATCCTGTTAAATTCCCAGAACCCAAGCGGGGTGACAAATGCAGTTTTAGCCTTATCTTCTTCGTGCATTTCTATTTGATAGTATCCTGACTTAAGGTCAAGCACGGAAAACCACTTGGATCCAGTAAGTGCAGAAAAGCTTTCTTCCAGATTGGGCAATGCGTAAGCGTCTTTTATTGTTTGTAGATTAAGTTTTCGATAATCAATGCAGAGCCTTATATCTCCATTCTTCTTCTTGACAACCACAATTGGAGATGAAAATGGGGACTCTGATTCCCTAATAACCCCAGCATGTAGAAGTTCCTGCAGATGCTTCCGGACAGCTTCTATATCTTGTGGGTGTATTGGTCTCGCTCGATGTTTAAAGGGTGTGTTATCATGGAGATTGATGTGATGTTTTACACGGTTTGTATAACCAAAATCCAAATCATGGTGTGAAAATACTTCTGGTATGACATTCAGTTTTGCATTAATCCGTTCCTTCCACTCAGGAGGTAAAGGTGACTCTCCAAAATTGAATTTCAGGGGAGCAGCTGGTCTTTCCTGAGATTGATGAGGACTGGTCACATGGTGGTCCGATAGTATGCATTCGTAGGCATCAAGTTCTGCAATGACTGACAAAGGTGGAATAAATATATCCTGCTCAGACTCATTGGTTATAACAACTGGAATCTTTCGAGGGGAATGAGCAGGTAAGGCAACCAAACAGCCACTTACACACAAACCACCCGGCAGGCCTGAATCCGGGTGTTGAATGATAGCGTACTGACTAGCTGGATCGGCAATCTTTGCTGAACCCTCAACCACAACTGTACTACCTGCAGGAATGGGCACAGGAGTTTTACTACAGAGATTGACAAGTCCAATGTTAACATTAGGACTTTGCTGATGTGTTAACTGAAGGGTCTGTAGCACAGCTCTGTAACCATAAGTACTAGGCTGAAAGGTGGGGTAATCACTACTACGAAACTGATCATAGAGGACTTCAAGTGTGTTCATACCAATTAAAACAGAAGTTGGAAATCCGGATCTAACATCTGGAACGACAAGTGCAAGTGTCTGAACTGTAAATTCACTTCCCAGAAATTCTGGTGGAAAGGTGAAGATTGTCTCAACATATCCTAGGTATGGGATACTCTGTCCTGCAGCACCTTCAACATGGAGAAGTTCATTAAGTGAGTGAACTGGCTGGTCAGAAAGATGTTCATTGTAAAACGATACAGGGATTGTAGTTACTTGAGATCCTGTATCAAGGAGACATGAACAAGTTTGTCCTGCAACATTAACTTTGGCTGTACACCGTGAACCAACCAACCCCTTTGGTAATTTATTCCTTGACTTTGGCTGTAACTCTGCACACTGGACTGGTTTCTTCTTGCGTGTGGGACAAGAATGATCCAACACAGTTCCTGTTTGTCCCTCAACCGGAACTGAAACTAGTTTAAATGTCCGGAAGGGTTTTGCTTTTGCCACTTCTGTGATCTACTGTTAAATTGTTTCCGTTTTGCACTCACTGCTTTGGGATTAGGGTCATTTTCACATTGTGTCTTAATATGACCATCTTCCCCACAATGAAAACAAAATCCCGGTTTCGCAGAAATGGATTTAACAGGTGCACTAGTTCTTTGTGTTTCATACGTCTTCTGAGCAAAATGGGGTGATCTATTTTGGGTAGCAGTTAAACTTGAAAGCTGCTTTTGTATAGATGTCAGTTGTTCGGAGAGCTGCTTAGTGAATGTAGTCAGAGCAGTACTCAGATTAGTTTCTTCCTCTGACTGTACCAAATGTGCATTACTTGATGCTTTCTGTCTTGTCGCACCCAGATGCTGCTTCATCCTCACAGTCTTTGCTGCTTCTCTATCCTCCTCTGTACGTAACAACAACAGAAACTCAGCAAATGAAGGTGGCTTACTCTTCTTCTGTTTAAGCTGAAGTTCAGTTATGAGATTATTATCCCAGCATCCTCGACAAAACTGGGTTAGCAAGCATTTATCCACATCTTTCACTGCTACTCCTCCCCTCCTCACTGCATGCTGTAAGGACACTTGCAAACGTTGCAAATAAGTAGATGGTTTTTCACCAGCATCTTGATAAGTGTCCATAAATTTTGCATGCAGTTCATCTCCATCCTGTACAGTTCCATAAGCTGAATCTAATTGTTGCATATATACCTCTGGCAATGTATCAGAGCTTAGATGTTTAATAATATCTGCAGCAGGAGGTAGCAAACTGTCACGGATCAATCTAGAGCGCTGTAAATCGGATATGGAAGGATCTTTTAGTACTATCTCAACCCCAGAGCACCATGTGTCAAAATCTGTCTCATGGGCTGGCCTAGGCACTTTCCCAGAGAAGGTCCTCAGTCTATGGGAAGGATGTGAGTGCAATGAACCATCTCCACTCCTGACGACGTGTTCCACCACATATCGTTGCACCTCAGGAGGATTAAGGTCACTAGCCGCCATGGGAATGCTGGGTTGCCGCACTGCAGAAGCCCCCTGGCTCCTTGCTGAAGGAAAAGGGTCAGACACTCCAGAAGGTGACTCAGATTGTTTCATTGGGACATCGCTTGTTTGTTGCTGTGAGTCTGCATTAGGTGTAACCACTGGAGAGCAAAGCTGAGCAATGGACTGATTTATTTGTGCCATCATCTCTTGAAGAACATTTGCGTATTCTTTCCCAGAACACTTTGCTATATTCTTAAGATCTGCCAAATATGCGTTAGTCTTCAAACCACCAACTTTGGATGCATAAACTGTGGACAGATTTTTTATATAAAATTTGTTACCCTCATCAGAAATGTGAGTGTATGGTAACAGTGGAGACATACGTACCAATGGCAAACCTGATGTGAATTCAACCACAAAACTGTCATGAAATTCAGACTCAGTGTCATTAATTTTAACATTCTGCTCTATGTCACCGTAATGCTCAAGAAAACTAATAACTTCCTCATACGGTGAAGAATCGACAGCTCCAACAACTAAGACTGCATTTGGAATTTTAATTCCCAGATCTTCAAAGACCTCCATAATGATAGATTATTATTGGAGAGACTGAATGTGAAACCATGAGCATTAATTACTGCAAAAACCAGCTCCTGGCTAGCTCGCCAAAATGTAACACCCAATGAGCTTTATACACTGGTAAGCAGGCTAAAATACAGAAGACTAGATTCATCTACTGGAGCTGGAGAACAGTAATTAATGACAGAGACTGAAGTAGTTTTTTGATGGTACCATGTATTATAATAAACAAGAAGCAATAACAAACATGTAAAATAAATAAACAAAAATAAACCAAACACCACAAAGTATGTACAAATTGCTGCAGCAGTTATTGTTCTTAGGTGCACTTAATACTGTTGCAAAAGAAAGAAATCAAAATCAATACAAGCTCTTTGTCAGAGAAAAATAAGGAAAAGTCCATCATCAGCTGTGCCAACAATCCAGGTCTTTGACACAACTAATTTTCCCTAAGTATGAGTTTTTAAAGTTTAGAGTGTTCATGGAGTTTTGAGTTTATATAAGTTCAAGCATGAAGAGATGTAGTTTGAAGAATCCAGTGTTGGAAGCTGTTTTTGTGAGGGCAAAGATAGTTAAGGAGATGGGCCTTAGGCTGTATTAGCCTCCTACCAGACCATGGGTAGAGTTCAGTTGTAGGCTGGGATTCTGTGCTCCCAGCTGTGCAGTTGGTTAGCTCGCCATCCACAAACCTCCAAGCTGATTGATGAGGTTTGAGGAAATCCAAGTTCATTCAAGTCCACCTGGCCTGTATTAGACAAACACGACTTGTAAGGTTCTATACATCAAGCTAATAACAAAACCTAAAGTTAATAAAAGCTTGACCATGTGTACACAATATAAATCCAAAATAAACTAATAAATCCCAAATAAATACATTATTAATATTTACAATGGAACACTACTGTTCAGTGTTTGTACATAGAACAACCCATAGCAAAGCAAAATTGAAGATAAGATCTCATTTATGTCACATTTACGGATCCTAGACATCAATAAGCACTAATCAAGACCAAAGAGGTTTTCTCATTCTTCTCAAATGTCTCTCCTGAGAAATATGTCTCACAGTGAGCACTGTGCGAGTTCTCTAAATTCTCTTACAGCTGTCTCTTTTTCTTGTCTCAGTTGTGAGAAAAATGAGACATAATGTGCTGCTCTCAAATTTGTCTCAATTTGATATCCTTGGAAGCACACTCTCTCATGGCTGTCTCTCATTGCTCTCCATTTGAGTTCTCAGCCAAAAGAAAACGGAGATGAGTGCAAGCGCTCACATGAGTCTTAATAAGAATTAAAAATGTATCTCAATGATATCTCAGCTTATCTCATGCCAAAATAAAGACAATACAGGAAAAATAAAATTGAGATGGTTTATTCACATAATATTCATAATATTCAACTTACAAAATTTGTTGATTTCTTACACAAGTCATACTACTCAATGACAACTTTGAGTTCCAAAACTTAACCCATTCAACAACAATGTGCTCAAAACACACCTTTTTGAGACTTTAAAATGTGTGAACTTTCTAGATGTTAATATTTTACTGTCAAATTTATGATTTTCTGACAGTAGTGTGCAGGTTTCTTTTACTGCTACAATAGAGTTTTGCTTTGAATTATGCACAAAAGTCTTGGGAAGTGTAACAAAAACTGTTTTAACAATTGTTCAAGTCACACTTATGATACAGAGACACCTAATAATGAAAAACATTCATGGCACGAGTTCATATGTGGGTCGTGGGATTTTTCATAGTTGTTTTAATGATTGATCTTTGTGGGAATGCTATACAAGCATTCACCGTATTGTTTACGTGTTTCTCTTTTTACTCGTTACTATACGTCTTCCATACATTTTGTTTAAAAGCATCTCATTCCAAAATTTTTGTGCTAACAATTCATATATCAAAATGTTCAGTTCCTTCGGGGCATTCTGGCTGTGACTTTTGATATTTCAGCTATTCATCTTTTAATAGCCATTTTGCTTTTCAGCCACTTTTTTTCCTATTGGAAATGAATGGAGCTGTTTTCAATACCCTTATTTAAAATCTTTCAAAATCTTTACAGCACCTTACACATTTTGTTCTGTTTCTGCTCTTTTGACTTTGCTAATTATTAACTGAACTAATTTTAGGATTTTTTTCTAATTACAGCTTTATTCTGCTATTTTAGATATAATTTTGCTTCTTTCTGTTTTTTCTACTTTTGTGATTGTTTCTGCTAATTTGAGCTATTGGTGCTTCTTGCAGTTGCTTTATCTTTCGGCTATTTGCTGCAGTTTTAGCTAATGTTCAGCTGCCATTAATTAAAGTTAGCCTTTTTAAGTCAAATTCTCATTTTGGTGGCTCTCGTTTGCTTTATGCTTAGTTTAGCAAATGTGCTCCTTTTACTTCTTTTTGCTTATATCAGCATGTTCAGCTACACTTCAGCTGTTTTACTGCACATTCTAGCAATTTTAGCTATTTTACAACAAAATAATGTGATGTACTTGCGACCTGTCCAGGTTGTACCCCGCTCCTCGCACTGTGACTGCTGGATATGGGCCAGTGACCCTGAAAGGAAGAAGCCAGTATAGATAATGGATGGATACAACAAAATACAATATTTTTCTGCATACTTTAGCAAAACACATGCCAATTCAATTTATTTTGTAGCATGTTAAGCTACATTTGAGTAATTTTAACACCCATATTTGTTGTTTAAGCTATTTTATAACAAATTGTCCCTTTTTGTACTTGTAAGCTTTTTTCTGCTAATTTGACATTTTTACATCCTTTTAACCATCTGGGTGCTAATTTCAATTTGTGTCAGCTACCTTTACCTTGTTTATGCCAAATTAATTTTTTTCTGCCATTTCAGCAATAATTCTGCTCCTTTCTATTGTTTTTCTGCTAACTTAAACCTATGCTGTCTGTCTCTCTGTGTGTCTGTCTGTCTCTATCTATCTCTCTCTCTCTGTCTCTATCTCTCTCTCTCTGCACTGGCTCCTTCCTGTAGATATGATGTTAACAGACATTAAAATTAAATATAGACTAGTTCAGATCAAATGTTATAATTTAAACTGATCATCCAACATTGCATCTTACTTACTTTTAGAGAAGCAAGGGGACAATAGTTTTTTCAGAGATTACTTGTCTAAAATCAGTATGTCAGGAGGTAGTGACAGAGTGAAGAAATATGTTAAAAATATATTGTTAGAAAAGTTACATACAGCTCCTTTAAGAGCAGAGACATAATCTGTGCTTCCTGTCCAAAATCATAATTTGAACTCTGAACTCTTGGTGGGCGAGCACATCCATGCTAGAGGGCAGGGGGTGGGTTATACCAACACTGTCATTAACTTGCATAGTAATATCTTTAAAAAGGGGATTACAACAGGCATAATATTTAATGTAGAATTTATAGTTCTACTATGACATTATTATGCACATCATTTTCGCTTTTTATAAGCTTGAAACAGACTGCTATGTTCTGCACCTGTTTCCTCCCCCCCCTCCTTGCTCTCATTTGGTTGCGTCTGTTGGAGTCTTGCATCGTCACAGCAGTCAGCAGAGAGAAGCAGCACGTGGACCAAACTCAGCTAAGGTAATGAGACATTTTTATTTGATCAAATTCAGATTTTTTACAGTTTTGAATTACTGCACTCATTACAGCCTGGTGACCATGTTTTGTTTAATCAATTCTAATAGTGCACCGTGAGTCGTTAGCTGCCTTAAAACATGCTAGCTTGCTAGTTAGCTTGATGCTAATGAGGTTAAGAAATGACCATAGTTACAGTCTAAACGGACAATTTTATATTTTCTGTTGATAAAACCATTAAAATATTAGAATTATTTTATTGAATTCCAGTTTAGTTTATGAAATTAAAGCCAACAGGAAAAAACAAAACGTCTGAAAGGTAATGGCATGATCTATATGTACATTTTTTAATGATATCATAACTTATATATTTATTTTAAGATTATTTTCAGACAAATTATGACAAAAGACGTTGAACTAGGTCAGGATGAAGTTAACTTTATAGGGAATGGGCCGCTCCGGTATCGGTATTCTGCTTCGATACCAGCATACTGTAATTTACGTATCGGATTTTTCCGATCCGACCTGCAGAGATCGATCCACGATCACGTGAGGACTTAGTGAGCAGCACTGAAGCTAACAGCTAACTAACTTTTCATCAAATTTGTTAAACTGGGGTTAGAAGCCAGAGTAAGTTGGTTCCGTTTTTCCTTTGACATCTTTCTTTCTGTCCTCAGGAAAAAGTGCAGTTAAAAAAACAAGAAAATCCTGGATGGTTTGGATGATTTTACAATATCAGTTCTAAATGGTAAGCCATGCTTATGTATTTAAATGAAATATATTATGTAAATTACTGTCAAACTGAATTGTTTGTTGTTCACACTGACACTTGTTTTAAATATGAAAATAATTTATTTAATTTTTGTAAACTCAACTTTATAATTCTGAAAGTTAATAATTTGTGTTTACAGCTGCCAACATAGATGAGGTCTTGCTCCAGACCCTCAGTCGTGATGATTTACGAGACCTTTTTCCAGGGCCAGAAAACTTTATGAGGAAAAAGTTGTGGGCTCATGTTCACAAAGAGGCAAGTTTTTACCACCTTTGAGCTGAAAACACCTAGCACAACACATTTTGCTTGCAACTCCTGTAATAATCTTTTTTTTTCCGTTTTTTTTCTCCTTAGGATGAAAATCCCACCTTATCAGATACAACTGGATCAAATGAAACCGGAACTGTTTCTTCACCTCAAAGAGCACCTCCACCTCCCCAGACATCCACTCCTTTGGTAAAACCATGCTTCAAAGAGATTTACAATAATAATAATAATAAATAAAGTGGTTTACTTTTTATTATGGTTTCTCAAAAAGAAAGCACTGTGGCAGGTGTTAATGCTTTCTTGCACCGTATATATATATATATATATATATATATATATATATATATATATATATATATATATATATACAGGTAGTCCCCGATTTAC
>JBBPBX010033352.1:0-19743 GCA_038048925.1 Garcialebias charrua
TTCATACGCGGATTTGCGCTATTTTTATTTAAAATGCAGTACCGCTAATAACTAATTATCTATCAGTAAAACCGAAAAAACTTATTTAGAGGCCCGGACGACTGTCAGCGCCGGATGTGGTCCGTTACGAAAAAGCGTCCCCTCAGTCTCTTTACTAGAGCGAGCGCTCTCAGTTAGCAGCCAGTGTGTTACTCTGCAGCCTTATTGCTTGTTTTCGAAGAGTCAGACGAAGAGTTTTTAACATGGAGGGTGAACTTATGGATGTTTCTCAGCGGCCTATGCGACGCGTCTGGATTTTTAAAAGTATTTCTCCACTGCCCTCTTCAAAATGGCGGCCGCGACGGCCACAGAAGATCCATGAAAACACGGTAAAAACAATTATTTCTTTGCTGAGAAAAATATATTTCTTATCTGACTTTATAGCACAAGGTTTTTCTGAGCTTAACCGGTTCAAATGGTCAAATCTGCTGGATTAAAATCGCCATTTGTCCTCTTCAAAATGGCGGCCGCCATTTTGAAGAGGGCAACTGGCGAAATAATTTTTTTTTGACCATTTGAACCGGTTAAGCTCAGAAAAACCTTGTGCTATAATATAGCACAAGGTTTTTCTGAGCTTAACCGGTTCAAATGGTCAAATCTGCTGGATTAAAAAAATTATTTTGCCAGTTGCCCTCTTCAAAATGGCGGTTAGCGTGTTAGCATTAGCTTCCGCTAGCATTGGTAATACATAAGTGCTTTTGAAATTGTGGACCTAAATAAATCAATAAGTGCTTTAGAAATAGCGGAACTAATTTTTGGTTTAGCGTTGCCCAGCACTGCAACTCACACTCAAAATGGATAAAATATACAGTGAAATGAACAAATACATTAGAACATGACAACATACGAAGACTCAGAACCTAAAATATATAATGTTGAAAATGTGATTGATGCAATTTTTTTTCCTGTAATAAAAGATAGCGAATATTATAATGAAGAGCAGTTTAATGACATCAATATATCAAATGGAGTTCTCTCTATTATTCACTTTAATAGCAGAAGTATAAATGCAAACATATCCAAAATAACAGATTACTTAAAACAGTTAAATAGAACTTTTACAATAATTGCGCTGTCAGAGACATGGCTCAATGACAACAACACAAGTAATATTCACATCGAGGGGTATGAATTATATCATATGAACAGAAAAAATAAAAGAGGTGGTGGAGTCGCTCTATTTGTCAATAATGAAATAAAATGTAAATTAAATTGTGAAATGTCAATAATAGTTGATAATATTATGGAAATGATAACAATAGAAATAATAAACAAAAACGATAAAAACATAATAATAAGTTGTGTATATAAATCACCAGAAGCAAATATAGAAATATTCACGGATAAAATCTTGGAGCTAATGGAGAAGAGTTTTAATAAAAATGTTTTTTTGTGTGGAGACTTTAACATTGATATGGGAAATAAAACAGATTCAAATAACATAAGCACATTTATAAACTCAATGTACAGTTTAAATATGTATCCATTGATATCAAAGCCAACAAGAATTACAACTCATAGTGCCACAATAATTGATAATATTTTCACAAATATAACAAATGGGGACGTGACAGGTGGTATCTTAACGACCGACTTAAGTGATCATTTACCAGTTTTCACAATCTATAAAAATGATCAAAGCATCACAAAAGCAGTCCCAATGAAGAAAAAGATCATAAACACGTCAAAAAAAGTTTTGGAAAAATTGAAAGAGGATCTAGACAAACAAGACTGGAATGATGTGTATGTTGATGATGCAAACAGAGCATTCATTCATTCAACCTTTATTTAGTCAGGTAAATCTTTTGAACCTCATGGGCTCATTTACGAAAGCGACCTGCTAAAACTAAAGAACAATGAACAGCAGTGATAGAATTTCATTAAACAATAAACAAACAAACAATAAACAATAGAAAACAAAAAGAGAGAAAAAAACAAAAGATTTTTTTTTTCTTTTCTTTTTTTAACAAAGTATCAAAAAACTAGCAAAACATTATAAGGTAGACGTATAAAATCAAAGACAGGAACAAATCTGCATTGGTTTTTGCCAGGATTCCAACAGATTCTGAAAACCATTTAGAGAAGTCAAGGTCGAGAGCTTCAGATCTTTTTGTAAGATATTCCATGAAGCAGGAGCAGAGTAGGAGAAGGCCCTTTTTCCAAGTTCAGTCCTCACTGACGGAACACTGCAGGTAATCATGTCCTGAGAGCGCACACTGTAGCTGCACTCACGCAAAGACATGTAGGCATATGATGAGTTTATGAATATCCTGGAAGCTCTGTATGAAAAGAATTGTGTGCAAACAAATTACACAAAGAGAAATACGATTGATCAACCATGGATGACAAAAGGGTTGAGAAATGCTTGTAAAAAAAGAATTATTTGTATTCATGTTTCTTGAAATTGCGAAGTCAGAGCGCTGAAGAAAAATATAAAAAGTATAAAAATAAATTAGTAGGGATTATAAGGAAACATAAGAAAGAATATTATAGTAAATTATTAGATAAAAGTAATGGTGATATGAAAGCAACATGGCGAGTAATGAATAGTGTCCTGAAGAATCATAAAGCAAAAACTGGTATTTCAAAATATTTTGTAAAAGACAACGATGAAATTCATGATGAAAATGAAATTGTTAATGGATTTAATCAATATTTTGTGAATGTTGGATCAAGCCTTGCAGCTAAAATACCAAAAGTAGATAAAAATGCGATCCACTCAATTACAGGTTGTGCAAATAGTATTTTTCTAAATGGAACTAACAAAGAGGAAATAATGAATGTAGTAAAACATCTTACAGACAAGAGATCTAAAGACTGGGTGGACATGGATATGATGTTTGTGAAGGACATAATGAGCCATGTTATTGAGCCGTTCACATACATATGTAACTTATCATTTTCAACAGGAATATTTCCAGATAATATGAAAGTAGCTAAGGTCGTTCCTCTTTTTAAAAATGGTGATAAATGTGTATTCAACAATTATAGACCTATATCCTTGTTACCACAGTTTTCAAAAATTCTTGAAAAACTATTTGTAAACAGACTAGATCAATTTATAGATAAACAAAATATTCTAAGCAACAGTCAGTATGGGTTTAGATCAAAAAACTCTACATCAATGGCTCTCATGGAATTAATGGAACAAATAACTACTGCTGTCGATCAAAAACAATATTGTATCAGTATTTTTGTTGATTTAAAAAAAGCATTCGATACTATTGATCACACCATTCTCCTTGAAAAACTGAACAAATATGGTATTAGAGGACCAGCATTACAGTGGGTATCTAGCTACTTAATAATAATAATAATAATGTCTTTTCCTGTCATCTGCGTATGTTCCCATACACAGACGAAATTCGTCTCTGCATTTAACCCAACCACCTACCAGGTGGTGCAGTGAGCAGCCCGAAAGCGCCCGGGGAGCTGGAGAAATAGGTGTGCACTCATAGATACCCCAAGCTGGGTAGTGGCTGGGGCGCGAACCCGCGACCTTCGGATCCGTAGTCAAAAGCCCTGCCACTAGACCATCTTGGCTCCAAAAGATAGGAAACAATTTGTACAAATAAATGATGTAAGATCTGACCTCTGTAATATCACATGTGGAGTTCCCCAAGGCTCTGTACTTGGACCAAAGCTTTTTATTTTATATGTGAATGACTTGGTAAATGTGTCAGGACTCCTTAAATGTGTACTTTTTGCTGATGATACCACTTTTTTCTGTTTAGGTGAAGATATAGAACAAATGTTGAAATTGATAAAGACGGAATTTGTCAAGATACAAACTTGGTTTAAAATAAATAAATTATCATTAAATCTAGAAAAAACTAATTACATGATATTCGGTAATAAAAAGAAAACTGTTGATGTTCCACTCAAAATTGAGGATGTTGAGATTTGTAGAGTGAGTGAGGTGAAGTTTTTGGGTGTTATCATTGATGACAAACTGACATGGAAACAACACATAAATTCTGTAAGAATAAAAATAGCTAAATCGATTGCAGTACTGTACAAAGTCAGAGACCTATTGAATGATAAAGCTCTGTATTTGTTGTATAACACAATCATTGTTCCACACTTAATCTATTGTATTGATGTTTGGGGGAATGCGTGTAAAACAATCACAAAGCCTATTTTTGTATTACAGAAAAGAGCTGTAAGAATTATCACTAGAAAACATTACTGTCATCCATCAAGTACATTATTTTATCAACTAAAGTTATTGAAGTTCCATGATTTGGTAGACTATAATATTTTATCAGTTATGTATAGGGCTCAAAATAATGCATTACCTTTAAATATCCAAATGCATTTTGTTAAAAGACAAAGTTGTTATAATCTTAAGGGACAGAGATGTTTGTAAAACCACAATTCAGAACTAGTTTGAAGGGACGTTCTACCTCAATCCAGGGAATTAGATTATGGAATGGCTTGGAGAATGTAGTTAAAAATGCCAAGTCAATGTTTACATTTAAGAAAATGATCAAAACAAATGTGTTAAAAAATATATATGAAATAGCGTAATGTGTATTGTATTAGTTAGAAAATTAGAAAGAGTTAGTCATTTTGTACTGTTGGTTGAAGATTATTATTGTTTAATCTGATTGTTGGAAAAAGTTGGTTGAAGATTATTATTGTTTACATGGTTGATTATTGTTGTTTAATCTGATTGTTGGAAGTAAGGGGCAGATATAATAAGATTTATTCTTCTTTCTGCTACCTTTCATTTTTTTATATTTTGTACACTATCATTTATGAGATTGTCTTGTATTGTTTCTTTTGTAAAAAAAATGAACAAATTTAATAAACATAAACATAAACAAGTTTAACGTCCATTTTAAGTTTTACTGCACAGTGGATTGACGAACAGTTCGAACGTCATCAAGTACTCAAGCACAGACCGTGGCGTGGGTAAAGCCAAAGCTACGTTGCTGGAGGCTGTTGTGAGAAGATTCAACAACATTGAGCATGATGAGCCCCTGTACAGCTTGGCCACTATTCTGGATCCAAGGTAAATAACTGAATATTCTATTTTAGTCACAATTACTTTTAGCCTACTACTATATTTCAAGAAACATATAAATTAAATTTAAAATAAAAATTTCTTGATTGAAAATTTCAATCAAGAAATTTTTATTTTAAATTTAATTTAAATGTTTTTTAAATTGCATGTAAATAAAGAAATGTATTTCAATTTGAAATGCTTTTCTTTATTTACAGTACTGTACATGCAATTAAAAAAACTTTTAATGTATACAAAACACAATGATTGACCCATCTTTCTTTGTTTATGCTTAACAAGGTACAAGAATCGCTACTTCTCAGCAGAGGGGGGGACCAGATGCACACCTGCTGCAGGAAAATTCTCTGAAATGGGACCTCCTGACATCGATGAACCAAAAGGTGTAGTCTACTGTTTGCAGTTCATGACAAAATCTTAAAGGAGAACATTGAAATGGAGCAGCAGCTGGCCAGCCCTTCAGCTATGCAAGTACAGAACTACCTATCAGAGGTTCCTGTCGAAAGGAGCCAGGACCCATTGGTCTACTGGAGGATCAACGAAACTAGTTTCCCTCATCTTGCTCTACTTGCCCGAACCTCTCTGCCCCATGCACAAGCATTGAAAGCGAGCGCCTGTTTAGCTTGGCTGGACATGTGTCTGGTGACAAAGCAGAAATGCTTTTGTTCATCAAGAAAAACCTGCCACTAATGAAAAAATGACTGGAATAAGTCTGTGAGGACAAACTTACCTGTGTGAGTGTTATTTCTTATTACCCACTGACTTGAAAATGTTACACATGCTGCATTATCTATTTTTGTTTTGTTTTTTAAAATGTAACAAGAGAAAGAGTAAAATGAACTGATTTTTTTTTCTGTTAAACTTCATTTACAATAAAGTAAGATTGGAAAATTTAAGGTGCATTTTGAGCTTTTCACACCTGAAAATCGGTATCGGCCAAAATCGGAATCAGCAGGTCAGACTTTCTAAAAATCGGTGATCGGTGATCGGCCAGAAAATTGAAATCGGTGCACCCCTACTCACAACTGGAACAAAATGATCCATGCTCACTTAATTTTATATGCTTTTTTTCATCTTCATGATGCTTTTTTGACTGACGCGACTTATACTCGGGAGCAACTTATACGCCAGAAAATATGGTAAATGCCATCTTGTTTTTTACCCAACTCATGTGCCCACACTTGCAACGTAAACTTATCTGGACTTCTCCTGCACAAGGGAAGACAAATCTCATGGTAATTTCAAAGTCCATTGCATAGATGGGCCACTGGCCAAAACTATCTGCCAGGAGCCCATCCATCTCTGTCAGCGTTCGGCGGAGCTGTGACAGGAAATAGCCTTGAGGGTAACTAAACAGGCATCTCCAGGCTTCGTCCGGCTCGTCTTGATTTAGTGGTTCATCCTAAAGGTCGGGATGCTTCAGTGTTTCCAGAGTTTAAACTCCCTGATGTGTCCTGAAGAACAAGAACCAAACCAAGTTTCCCATTTCTGAACAAGCTGCCAGTGTTTCCATAGATTTCACTCCAGGTGTGACGAATGTAACAATATAGGAGTTATTAGTCAGTTTACTGACTTACCTATAGTTTAGACGTGCAAGTCTGAGCAGACTTTATCTGCACAAACTTGCCACCAAGTTCACGGAGTCTCAACTTTTTCAGATTAAATCAACAAATCTAACGATGTGATTAGCCAGAAATGTAATTTCACACTTAGACTTCAATTTATGTTGGTCTACCAAAAAAATAGACCTTTTATTGAAACTATCACAAAAATTACATAAACATTTGTATCGATATTAGCTCTGATTTAATAACTACGTTGACAAGAATTCAAATTAAAACAAACAGACAATTAAAACTTAACTGTTGGCACAAAACTTGACAGATTAATAGCTTATGAAAAATAAGAAATAGGAGGAAGGAGTTCTGGAGCTAAGTTAAGCTAAAGTTGTTTACTTTGAACCAGACTGGGTGACACCGTTTCCCCCACACGAGCAGACTGGCTGGGCTCCCGCACGTTCAAACACACCACGGCTCTTACCTGTTGGAGGTTCGTCTCTTGGAGACAAGAGTGGAGAAGTTTGTGGACACACACGTGGATGGGTTTGTCCAGTGGCCGTCCAGTTGGACTTCAGCGTGAGTGTGCTGATTCACGATACGAGGAACTCGCCTCCCTCGGCAGGGACCAACGGTCGAGCGCACAGACTGACTTTCAAAATAAAACCTTAGAAAACAAATTCTTCCAGAAGAGTGACAGAATCACAGTAAGGCTTTACTATGATCCTAGCGGAGACGTGGGTCGTTGACATATGACCGGGCCGACTCCAGCTTTCAGAGAGGAGAGCAGGTTGACTCTTCGTTCTCCTCCAAACACTAACTTCCAAATAGGAAGTGCCCATTATATGGGGGAGGTGGGGTCTCCCCACCTCCTCAATGGCTACAGGCTGGTTAACAAAATAAAAGATGGAAGTATGATCCCATAGGCCGAAAGTCTCTTGACGGACAACAGGAAAACTGTTTACATAAACAGCCAGGTGGCCTGCTTGCAAGCACAGAAAATGTTATGGCTAACTTCATAGACAAAACAGAGAAGGAAGCTGAACAGCTAACAGTTTACCCTGAACTGTGTCTTAGAATCAAAGCCTGCTTGCTTTTGCAGGAATAAACCAGCAGAAGGTCAAAGCTCATGAAAATAGCAGATCATCATTAAAATGACAAAATATACTGTAGATCAATTCTGAATTAACACACATTAAAGAGAAAGTTCAATCTGATTAATTAGTGTCCATTAATTCATAATAATTGTAAAAATATATATGTGTCCATCTGTCTCCTTGAGGTTCAAGCAAGTGTAACACTTAGAGTTTCAGAGAGGTGTGAAACCTAAAATATCAGAGACGAGGTGTATCACTACAGTCCCCCTTTTTGGAAGTCATCGCCTGTCCTTGGAGATGAGTTCCAACACGAAAGGATACCACCGAATGTCTCTGACCTCTATGTAATCCAGCAAGTGGAAAAAGAAAAATCAAAAAGTTCAAAATTATACTCCCATAATGTTTTTGGAAATTCCATACTGTTCGTAGGTAATCCCATTGCGGCAAGCTTTTAATCCTTTGGAAAACATAGTCTGTTAACCCATGGAGAACTGAGTCTGTGATCCCTTGGAAAACAAAGTCTTATAATCCACAACGGTAAATCCACAACGATGGGGTTATTGATTTCATCAGCACCAATGGTTTTTAATCAGCATGTAGAGGGGATCCCTCGATTGAAGCAGAGGAGGCGGGCCTTGGATGAAGGTTGAAGACCAACGTTGGATCAGCAGGTCCCCACATCGAAGGTTGCAGGCTGGATGGCTTCCAGTCGGTGCCACCCTGGTTCAATGTGTCATGCAATTATGTGGTTTTAGGTGGGCTTATGATAGGGATTCTACATTAAGCCTTACCTATATGCACCTGGTATGTAAGCTATCATGGATTAGATCAGCTAAAATTACCAATTAAGGGGTGGATCAATGCTGTAAAAATCAGATATAGGGATCTATACCTATAGAAATGCGGAGGGCTTCTGTAACGAAGGCCTCTTCTTTCAAACTAATCCTCCATTCGTTAATTAGTTTAGGTTAAACTAAAATGAAAAATGAAACTAGTTTGGTCTGAATGTCTGTTGTCTTTTAGACGAACGACGCAAGATTTGGTAATCCCTAAAAATTTTGAAGTCTATGGCGAGACTCATCAAAATGAATAGATCTAGAATAGAAACGATCGAATCGGTTCTACCTAAAGGATTGGGAGATCAGTGTAGATTATAGTACCTTAAGTAGTATTAATCTACTATGACTCATCAAAGATTGAGATCTTTAACAAAATGAACAGCATGTTGGCATAGTTAAAATCCATTTAAGTCTTCAACTTATCAACAATCAAAACCTCTTTTGGCTGGGAGTGTTCAGAAAACAATAACAACTTCAATAACACAAAAGTAGCAATTAAGCAACTAAAAAACAACGTTTCACTACGTCAAACTCACTCTGGTCGTCAGATTCCACGTCACACACAAGAAAAACAGTTCTTAGCTTTATAACCGATGTCAATTAAATCCTGCAGATTTAAACGGTTGTTAAGGTTAGTTTTTGTTGTGGGTTTTATGCTTAGCGTTTCTAAGTTCTAGTTGGAACGGTTTCTTTTCGCAACTAGAATAGTTTAAACTGTTTAGTTTATTTACTATCCTGTGCTTGGACGACCTTCTTTTCCCATGAAGTCTGTGAGTTTGCGAGATCTTTGTCGTTTGTGGGGTTATTGAAATCTTTGTCCTTGACATGGGCATGGCCTAACATCACCCCCCTGTGGTCATGAGGGACCAAGCACACGGGTGTGGACGTCCGTCCATGGGCACGAGTTAGGATGCCATTGTTTAGTTTAAGCTGTTCGCGCAGTTTATGGGGAACCTTGTACAGGAACCTTATAGGTCTCGGCCAACGTACCTCTGTACGTTTACCTCTTTCTGCGTAATGCAGGTGTGTCACAACTGTCGGCGCCGTCGCAGGCGTGTCTCTGTCGTTGTGAAGTATGTCTTCCCACTTCATGAATGAAGAGGTGCTCTTTGAGTCTGTAAGAACTATGTCATCTCTGAGTAGTTCTAAATTCAAATGCTCTTGAACCAAGGTTTCATTGAAAGCTTGGATGATGGCTGAATGACCTGTCCCAGAGGACAGCACAGCGTTCTCGGTGTGTGATCCTTGGATCTCTACACCGTCCTCTACCTGTGGTAGGAAGTGTGAGTCTGCCCCCCTTTTGTTCAAGGAGGGGTCCTCAAAATTTGTAACAATGAAGTCCAAGTGACTGTCAGCGTGTTGTAGACTGTCACCTGGTGGGCTCAGATGTCCTTGAACCAAGACTTCACTGAAAGCTTGGCTGTATGCCGAATTACCTGTCCCACAGGACAGTACAGCGTCATCGGTGTGGGACTCTTGGATCTCCACACCTTCATCTACCTGTGGTAGGAAGTGGTCAGGGAGTGCTGAAGGTGTCAGCTCGCAGAGGAGGTTCTCGTGGTGGTCCAGAGTCCGGTCCAACTGTTGAGTCTCCTCTGTCTCACCTGTAGTTGAAGGTTCACTTACCGGGTCTGCGGTCTCGGTTGGGGAATCCCATGTGACCTCAGCGGTACCTGTTGTTAGACAGTCAGTGTCCTGACCTTGAGGAGGTACCACGATTGGCAGTGGACTGCTCACTGTGGTCCACATCGTCTGATTGCCATAATTTATAATCGCCTCAAAGCGATTAATAAAATCTTGGCCAACCACAAATGGAGTCTGGAGTGAGTCAAGTTCAGACACATATACCGGGTGGTATAGTGTCATTTCGCCAATCTGCATGTGAACCATGGCTATTAGGGTTGTTCTCGTCTTTGCGAGGCCTTGTTGCTCACCATAAGTGTATTTCACAAAGGGTATTTGCCTGCCAACATCGTTAGCGGCGGTCCTTAGCTCCTCAAACAGTTCGGCTGACATGGTAGACACGTCTGAGCCGCTAACCAGGAGCGCTTCTTGCTCTAGGACCCCTTCCAATGTGAGTGGGAGGTAAGCTCTCTTAGCCTTACCCCTTCTTACAAAGTGACACAGAAACCGTTCAGGTTTTTCCACACGTGTCTGTGTACGTGTGACTCCGTCTGTGCAATCATCGTCGCTGTTAGCATCACGATGGCTGTCTGCCTCATGACCTTCAGGATGTGGATTCTCAGCAATTTGTTTGCTGTCAGTATTTATGTCAGTGTTGAAGTTGTTGTTGTCAACTGTGTGCACTGAGTCGTTGCACAAGGCAGTGCTGCGCGTCGCTTCTTCAGGTTGAACAAGGTTGTTTGTGTTATTATCAAGGACAACGTCATACGTTGTGTCAGCTTGGTCAACCACTGTAACATTTAAATCATTTGACAAACAACTCACAACCTCAGTCACGCTCTCGCGCGGAGGCGCTGTTTCCATAATCTGGAGCATACGTGACTCATTGCATGTCTCAAACTGTGCAGTTCGAGGGGCAGGGGCAGGAGGGCCGCTTCTCGCGGGTACATGTCGGGACAGACCATTTTTCAATGGTTCACAGTGTCCATGCAACCGCCTTCGAATCTCACCCATTGTGAGATCCATGAGAGAACTCTGTTGGTTCGATCCGAACCATCTGTGTTCATCTAGAGAGCGAACACCTACCCTGTGTGGTTCACTGCTCATCTCAAGGTTTTCAACCTGAGGGGCAGAAGAACCTCCTGTGGACCGATCTGAGACACTGGTCCAGTTGGAACTGATCTGTTGTTTGTTATCATGAGGGACCTGTTCAATGTTGCACTCTGAAGGAGAGGGAACCTCTTCTAATGTCTGCAAGTGGGATGTGACCTTTTGACCTGTACAAACCTCTGATGGTATCCTAGGTTGTATTTCGGCCTCAAAAACTGACGCAGCATATCGTCTTATCACTTCCATGGAATCTTTATCGCAATCAACCTTGAAATGAACACATTTCATTTGAAAAGGCATAAGATTCATAATGAAAAGACGTTTAAACTCCATATTTTCCTCTAATCCAGGAACAGGTTTGCCCCCGGAGTAGACCGAGATTAGCCTGTCATAGAATGACAGGGGATTTTCCCACTTATCCTGACGGACGTTCCATGCAGCCAGGTAATTAGCATACGATGAGGCAGACTCCCCCACTTTGCGGGAAGCCCGGGCAGGAAACCCAAGGCCCCCATCCATCCAACTAGGATACACAGAGCAAGAGGCCCCCTCAGGTGACACACCTGTTTGAACGTCCATCTTTGTACTGATTTTCTGTGAAAAATCAAGTAAAGCGGGTCTCATTTCGCAGCTTGCAAATATGCAAAGTGTATGAGCTGCTCAGAAAACATCCAAGATGTTAAATGAAATAAAAATCAATGATGTTTATTAACTTGTCGACCTGTGACAAGGTCAAACAAAAACGGCTGTCATTTGTGTGATTTTGTGAAAATCAAGACAAAAGAACCCTCATGTGTGTTATTTTAAACTTGCAGTCTAAAAACAGGGACAGAGAGCTAGTTGTGCACAGAATTGATGACAAAGGTGTCAAATTTTATCAACAACAGACATGTCTGTATGAAATCTGTGCAACTGATCTGCCATCAACATTTGATTATATGAGAAAATCAAATGAAAAGTGTGCTGTGAGGACAATATTTCAAAATGTCACCCGTTTAAAACAGGAACATTCAACATGTACACATTACAGGAAGACTGCGTCTTCTAATGTAACCAGCAGGGGGCACAAAGAAATAAGGTCGGTCCTCATAAAACCGGCAAAATCGGCGTCACGTGACCTGGTCACATGGCGATCGGCAGTTTTCAGACAGAGCAACCGGCTCCGTCCACCCACTAAAATCTCAAAAACACCGCGATTAAACAGTCTTTTTAATGACAGTAATGGACAAACAAGCACGGAAACTCGTCTGGGACAAGCAGCTGTGAGGTGAAAGTTGACGAGCGGGTATCACCCACTGCGCAAGCGTCAACACCTACAGCGTAATCGACCAATCACAGCGAAGACAGAACTGTAGTTCTAAAACCCAAGTGTTCATGGGAAATTGTGTCTTCCAAACCTAACGCCGCCCACAAGCGACGTGCCGTTCGAGCGGTGCGTTCACGGACCTGCGGTCTTTTGAACTCCAGCGAGGAACGGACTTTTTAACGTCCTAAAACAGTCATAAATATCGCAAAACACCGCGGTTAAGCCAGTCTTCGACGATATCACGTGCATAGAACTCAAACAACACAAATAAACTGTTAGAAATGTGTGCAAAAATGAATCTGACAACCAGAGTCTACAGAAACCAACGTTCTTGAACGCGACACACAATGGACCAATCACAGCGTTTTAAGCAGCCATCTTGTCTCGGTACCGTTTAGCATTATAGCTCGGCTCAAAGTACTGGACTCTCTTCCACAAAATAAACGTATTTTTACACCGCAGAAAATACTGTCAATGAGCTAAAACACAACCAAGCTAGCTCTCACGCCCCCAGGGGAGGCAGCACACTAACCGTGTACAACAACGGACTTTACGTCAAACGGAACCGGAGTACATCCGGTCCAAGCGAAGTGGGTTTTTCCCGAACCTCGGCAAACACGTTGTAACAGATTAGGTAAAATGGAGCAGCAAATTTGTGAAACAGACCTTCAACAGCAAACCGCAGATGTAACAAGATGAAGCAGTGGTGACACGGCGGTCACAAAATGAACAATGCAAGCAGCCTCGTGACACGTAATGAAACGTCTCACAAAAACAAACAAAACATTTATCACTCAGCAGCTTCAAACAGACGTTGAAATGTGAAACATCAAATAATTCTATCGGCAAAATAATCCAGACAATGCCACGATCAGCAACTCCCGGACACTCCACCAGCCAGAACTATTCTTATAAGACCAAAACCAGGATGCAAAACTAATGCCAACAACACCGTAACAAAAATAAGCTACAAAAACAACTTATCAATTTAATCTTTCAGAAGACCCGTACGCGGGCCACCAATAAATGTAACAATATAGGAGTTATTAGTCAGTTTACTGACTTACCTATAGTTTAGACGTGCAAGTCTGAGCAGACTTTATCTGCACAAACTTGCCACCAAGTTCACGGGGTCTCAACTTTTTCAGAATAAATCAACAAATCTAACGATGTGATTAGCCAGTAATGTAATTTCACGCTTAGACTTCAATTTATGTTGGTCTACCAAAAGAATAGACCTTTTATTGAAACTATCACAAAAATTACATAAACATTTGTATCGATATTAGCTCTGATTTAATAACTACGTTGACAAGAATTCAAATTAAAACAAACAGACAATTAAAACTTAACTGTTGGCACAAAACTTGACAGATTAATAGCTTATGAAAAATAAGAAATAGGAGGAAGGAGTTCTGGAGCTAAGTTAAGCTAAAGTTGTTTACTTTGAACCAGACTGGGTGACACCGTTTCCCCCACACGAGCAGACTGGCTGGGCTCCCGCACGTTCAAACACACCACGGCTCGTTACCTGTTGGAGGTTCGTCTCTTGGAGACAAGAGTGGAGAAGTTTGTGGACACACACGTGGATGGGTTTGTCCAGTGGCCGTCCAGTTGGACTTCAGCGTGAGTGTGCTGATTCACGATACGAGGAACTCGCCTCCCTCGGCAGGGACCAACGGTCGAGCGCACAGACTGACTTTCAAAATAAAACTTTAGAAAACAAATTCTTCCAGAAGAGTGACAGAATCACAGTAAGGCTTTACTATGATCCTAGCGGAGACGTGGGTCGTTGACATATGACCGGGCCGACTCCAGCTTTCAGAGAGGAGAGCAGGTTGACTCTTCGTTCTCCTCCAAACACTAACTTCCAAATAGGAAGTGCCCATTATATGGGGGAGGTGGGGTCTCCCCACCTCCTCAATGGCTACAGGCTGGTTAACAAAATAAAAGATGGAAGTATGATCCCATAGGCCGAAAGTCTCTTGACGGACAACAGGAAAACTGTTTACATAAACAGCCAGGTGGCCTGCTTGCAAGCACAGAAAATGTTATGGCTAACTTCATAGACAAAACAGAGAAGGAAGCTGAACAGCTAACAGTTTACCCTGAACTGTGTCTTAGAATCAAAGCCTGCTTGCTTTTGCAGGAATAAACCAGCCGAAGGGTCAAAGCTCATGAAAATAGCAGATCATCATTAAAATGACAAAATATACTGTAGATCAATTCTGAATTAACACACATTAAAGAGAAAGTTCAATCTGATTAATTAGTGTCCATTAATTCATAATAATTGTAAAAATATATATGTGTCCATCTGTCTCCTTGAGGTTCAAGCAAGTGTAACACTTAGAGTTTCAGAGAGGTGTGAAACCTAAAATATCAGAGACGAGGTGTATCACTACACGATCACGAGGCAGACTGCGCCCGTTTCCCTTCATTTGTTGTTACTGATCAACGTCAGTGACTGGTAGTCACAGTACATGATAGAATAAAACCAGGTTTCTGCTAATCTATAACGGAGTTGTGATATCCAGCACTTCACTTCTTTACTTAGAATTTAGGGCTGTGCAACGGATCCAACTTGTAATTGTGTGAATGTTTATAAATTATTCTCACGATTTACAGATTTGTTTTGTCTTCTGTACAATGTTTGTGCCCTATTTCCCCAAAATTATTTATCCTGACAACCCAACTACTAGCCCTCCAAATAAATAATAATTATGAGCTAAAGGGAATTAACATTTTTGATAGGGAATATAAGATTAGTCAGTTTGCCGATGACACAGCACTGTTTTTAAAAAATGATTTAATGGTTGAAAGAGCCCTAAATACAATTTCATTGTTTTCTAAGGCTTCAGGTTTGGGACTTAACATTAACAAATGTGAGATTCTTCCCATTCATAGTTGTAGTCATAGTAACATCCAGTCAATCAGGGTCGTAAATGAAGTTAAATACAGGTGACCCCCGAGGTACGAACGAGTTAGGGACCTAAGAACGGTTCGCAGCTCGATTCTGCCGTAGCTAGGGGGTGAAAATTATTATTATTTTTTTATTATCATGCTAACGGAGCGCGCGCACACATTTAAGCATGTACAGTAGTGTACTGTAATGTTAAACATTGCTATTCACATTTACAGAATAAATAAAAATATATTTTCTTACTTTGAGATGGTCAAAGCCGACATCTTAGGTTGCCATGCGTTGATTGTTTTCGGGCCGAGCAGCGCGGGGGCCGGCGAGTGAACCACCGCAGCTGCTCCAGACCTGTGTTAGCTAGCTGGCTAGCTTCTGCTAGCCAAGCCATGAGCTGGTGTTGGAGCGGCGGCGCGATCAATCTGCAGCTCCTGCTCCAGCCTGAGACGTCCACAGAGCTCACAGAGCGATTCCAGCTAGTAATTAATCCATATGATGCGATCCTGGTCACAAGTGTTCAAAAGGCCGGCTCCCGTGTTAGCTCCCGTGTTAGCTTCTGGAGCTAGCCAGGCCAGAGCCTGGCCGGAGGTGTTCGCGCGGCGGCCTGGCACGATCAGCGATAAATCCGCTGCTGCCTGAGACATCCACAAAGTTCACAGAGACGTTTCCAGCTCGTAATTAATCCATATGAAGCCATCCTGGTCACCAGTCTTCGGCCGGCTCCCGGGCAGCTAACCTAAAATGGCGTCCGGTGTTCTACATTAATTTGTGACCGGAGACCCCAGTGACTGAACCTAAAATGGCGTCCGGTGTTCTACATTAATTTGTGACCGTGTAAACTGAAGACCTACTTCCTGTTGCCCAAGATTGCTCAAAAATGATCAGAAATGATCTTTTTTATCATAATTATTATTTATAAAGCCTTTAAAACAACCACAGCTGCAACAAAGTGATGTACACATGAAATTAAGAACATTTAAACACACAAATTTTTTATTTTTTTTTAATACAGTAATTTCATATTTTTATTAAATATGATACGTTCGTAGGTCCCGTTGTTCGTAGGTCGATGGAGTCGTTAGTAGGGGGTTTGCTGTATTTAGGTGTATTAGTATCTAAGAACGCAATTAAAAGGGAAGATGATAACATTTCAAAACGTTTAGTAGATATGAAACAAAGTCTTAGCCGTTGGTTGACAATCTGACTATCTTTGGCAGGAACCTGTTGACTAAAGCAGATGGCATTTCCAAGGCTATCTATCCATGTCATTCTATGTATATATCACCACAAAACATAAGAAAAGCCAACTCCATTATCTTTCAATTTTTGTGGAAAAACAAGACTCATTATGTTAAAAGATCCCAACTAGTTAAAAAATATGAGAATGGTGGCATTAATGCACTTGATTTTGAAGCAATGGTTGGTACATTTAGGATTAAATGGTTAAAAACTTTTTTACAACAACAAAATTCAATGTGGTTTCATATTCCTGCCTCCTTTTTTAAGCAGCTGGGAGGAATTGAATTCTTTGCAAAATGTGACTTTGAAGTAACTAAGATTCCTGTAAAGTTATCTAACTTCCACAAACAAGTTCTTCATTTCTGGAAAATGACATTTCATCATAATTTCTCACCTCATGGATCAACTCTGTGGAATAATAGAGCAATCACAGCAGGTAGAAAGTCAATATTTAGGAAAGAATGGTATGAAAAAGACATCATTTTTGTAACAGATATCCTAGACTCTAATGGAGATCTTTTAAATTTTGCATCTTTTGTGGGAAAATATAACCTTAACTGCTGTCGTAAAGATTTTATGAAGGTATGTAAAGCAATCCCTTTAGCCCTGATTCAGTTAATTAAAAATACAATTATTTATTCAAAAGTGACCATTTCATTGCCCACACTAAAAGTAAATGAGTGTAGCTTAGTTGACTTCAAATGCAATAACAAGATTATCAACGAATGTATGAGACAAACGATTTATTATGATTATAACATAAATTCATTCAAGAATCCTCCCAATATAAATCAGGTGACCATGATGACTTCTGCTCATTCAAAATTTATCAAATGGCCTGTATCTCCTAAAGTGAAAGAAAACCATTTTAAAATAATAAACAAGATTTATCCCGTGGCCATGTTTCTGCACAGAAGATTTAAATTTGAGGTTGATTTGTGTACCTTTTGTAAATCTGAAGATGAATCCCTTGAGCATTTGTTTTTTTCATGTCAACATTCTCAAAGATTGTGGACTGACATCACAAACTGGATTAATCTGAAACTTAATATTCCCTCTTTTGATATTGATGCCATTCTATTCTATGTAGACAACTTAAGTTCAGCTTACTCTGATGCCATAAATATAGTCGTCCTTATAGCAAAGTACCACATTCATTGTAGTAAGTGGAGGGATAACAAGCCCTCATTCCCATGTTTCATGAACGAATTCAAAGCCTATTATTCTTCATTAAGTAGATTGAAAAACTGGAAAACTGCTAGAACCATCTCACAACAGTTATCTAAAAACTTGCTGTTTTAAGTTTCTAATATTGTCTTGCTCCTTTGTGTACTTTTTCATTTATTGTATTTTGATATATATATATTTTTTTCAACTTTCATCATTTTGTAAACCGCCCCCTAGCTTATAGACTGTAGTTATGTTATCATTCACAAGAGTTTGTATATATTTTTGTTTATGTGGTGTTTTGTAGTTCTGTTTGTGTTAATAAAAAAATAAATAAATAAAAATGTTTGTCCCGCAACTTGCTCTGTAATGTTTGTGATATTTCAACAATTCATACATCAGAACATTCAGCTCATTCAGGACATTCCTGCCGTGACTTTTAATGATTGTGCTATTTTTACTTGAAATATTTACCTTTGTCGGCCATGTTTTTCTCTTTGAAAATGTATGGAGCTCTTTCCACGTCCTTCAAAGCCTCCATGCTCTTTAAAGCCCCTTTCAGCTTTTGGTTTGCTTCAGCTTAGCAGGTCGCTTTTGTAAATGAGCCCTCGAGCCTCAATGAGACTTACCTGACTAAATAAAGGTTGAATGAATGAAAAGCTTTTCTCAGCTCCACTGTGCTAATTTCAGTTTCCTTCAACTCCTTTCAGGTCCTTTCTGCCTATTTCAGCATTTTTTTTTTTGTATTTTTTAAGCTTCTATCTAATAAATTGAACATTTTTCTGCTAATTTGGCCTTTTTATTCCAGACTTTTCCCCCCCTATTTCGGCCTTTTGTGATTCTTTCGACTAATTTCAACATTTTAGCTTCTTTCAGCAGCTTTGTGCTAATTTCAGCCCTTTGTTGTTGTTGTTGTTGTTGTTTTCAGCCACATTTTTGCTAATTTTACCTTTTGCTGCTCATTTCAGAATTTTGACTTGTTTCAGATTTTCTGTAAACTATTTATTCTGCTCATTTCAGCAACATTTCTGCTCCATTCAGCCATTTCTACACATTCCTGCTGTTGTTCTGCTGCTTTCAACACATGTCTGCTTGATTAAACTCACATTAACGTTTATCAATTAAAGCTTCTCAGCTTGATTTTAACTTCTTCAGCAGCTTTCAACAAAAATAATTCAGCATCAATCAATCACACTGTATTTTCACAGGAAATACAGTTTCTCTAGTTTTAGTACAAAAAAAAGAAGTTTTTGCTCCAAACTATCACAAGACCAGCTTAATCAACAACAAAATAAGATTATTAGAAATATTTTATCACACTCAGTTTATCGACCGTTCTCTTTTTTGTGTCGCCTCTTGAATGAGCTGCAGATCAGTTTAAAGTGATTTTTTTTTTTTACAATGAGTGGTTCCTTTTGCTGTCTCATCATTTCCTCACCATTAAATCCAGTCCAGCTTCCCCAAAACAAAAATGGAGGAAACTCAAAAATCGGATCTAAGATTCTCCTCAGATCTTCTAGAGCAGTGTTTTTTCAAAGTGGGGGCCGTTGCCCCCTGGAAATCCACCAGGTGGGCCCTTGAAAGCTGGAGAGAAGAAGATTTTAAAAAGCAAAAATAAAAAAATAGTAATAATGATAATAAAAATTGCCCACGTCATTTCCAGATAAACACGCTTGAGAGAGAGGTTAGATTTATTTTGTTTTCTTCTTCTGATCCACAGTTTATTAAAAAGTTGTTGTTTTTTTCCCAATAGGAATATAATAGTGTTTAAAACATGTTAGTTAATAACATTTTTCTTAACCGAATATAGTGAATAAAAGTTAA
>JBBPBX010033352.1:19804-33312 GCA_038048925.1 Garcialebias charrua
CAGAAGCTAATGCTGTTTGTGGGGCCATGGCATGGAAAAGTTTGGGAACTCATGAGAAACCAACATAACTTTTCTCTTCTGAGGTAATTTACAGTCTATAAAAATGACAAAAGCACATTTTAAAACAATTCTTCCACCATTAATGAGAAAAGACATATTTTTATGAAATACTGTATTGCACATTATGAGAATTTAACTTTGAATATTTGCAGCAACTTATTAAATAAATTATTTCCTGCTTTAGTCCAGCTTGTAAAACCTCTCCAGCAGTATTTTCTTTGCATAATTTTGTGGGTTTTATTTCCGGAACTCAATTTTGTGTTTGAGCTATCAATATTATACAATGTTTCCCCTACCATTATACAAGCGGGGTGCCCCACCCCGTCAACAGAACTGAGCACCCCGCCTACCAAAGCGAACTTTCCCCCCACTCCCACCCGGCACTGACATATAGCACTAAGCTAGCAGCACGAAACACAGGCTCTCTAGCTAAAAAGTCAAAGGTGCCTCTTCCCTCATGCTTAACGCCCCCTGCCCCAGCTCAAAAACTGTTGGTACAAGCTTTGCTCAGACCCTCCCCATCAAGAAAAATCATGGATGAGATGAGCACCCCGCCATGGCAAGTTAACTAGGGGAAACACTGTTATAACACATTAACCCAAAACAATGACGGATTTGACAAACTTGGATTAGGATGGGGCAACCTCAGTTGTATTAAGCCAGTTAAATATTGATTTAAAACACCATTCATCTGCACAAAAAGAATCAGAAAATGGGCTCTGGATACTTAAAAAAACAAGTATTTAGTGGAAAATGTTCTCCTGTAGCTGACACCTTTTGTTGGCAGAGTAAATAAATGGTTTGGGGCCAGAAAGAGATAAATATGGGGTGTTTATTGTCGGTGCATGATGATGCTGAGCATCCTGTTTGTCTGCTTTGAGAAAACTTCATGAATATCTGAGGAGACTCGTTATTGTAGTTCACATCGGAGAATTCAATCCAGCAGAAACCACCTCGTTGTTTGCTTTAAAAAGCTTAATGCGTGCATTATTCTTGGTGTCAGGTGCCGTGTTAACAGACTCTGCCCGGTGTCAGCTTTAATGAGCTCAGGTAACAGCGTGGATAGCAGAAGCGAGGAGCAGCTCGTTCATTTATCAGCTTCAAAGGGAGAGGAGGCCTGTAGATCAGGCTGGGTGAGCACGCACGAGAAGTGATTAGCATCCATCTCTGTCTTTTCTTGGAAGAAAGGAGAACACGACAGATGTAGGGGACACGCTCAGGGGTGAAACAGCACGGCAGAAGAAAGAAGCCTGGGAAGGATAGCACAGCTGGAACAGAAGACTTTAAAGACCGTGTAAAGTGAAATTAAATGTGTTTTTAGTTTGTCACATGGCATAAATATGTGTTATTAATCACCCATATAAATCTGACTGATTAAAAACATTGTTTTCCTTATAAAATTAAGTCTCAAAAATCATGAAAAAACATAATTTTCCCTTGGTCTGAAACTGTGGGGGCGTGTCAGCGCGTGGGCGTGGTTTCAGCGCAGTACTGCGGCCTGCAGCTGAGCTGTGTGTGGAGAGGCAGACAGCAGAGCCAGTAAACCTGCTCTGTTTTTATCTGAGTTCTGTCTGTAACAGCAGCTACTTTTTCCAAGAGTTACGCTGTTTTTGTAAATAGTTTTCTTGTGTGTTTTTAATCTGGAATGAAATATAAAAAAAAAAAAGTTGTACCATGCGGGAATTGAACCCATAAGGTTTGGGACGGAAGGCAAACACTTTATCCATTGACCTATCCAGGCATTACAGATACTTGGTATAAAACCACGCGGTATAAAAACACGTTATGATTTGTACGGGTGCCCTGACCATTGCGACATCCAGGGAAGATGCACGAACGAGGCATAATTGATTAGCTAGCTAACAATGAACAAAATATCTATGCTATTGCTATCTGATGCTATCTGCGATTCGCGAGTGAACGGCTCCACCGAGGCGAATTTATACGGCTGGAGCTGCAGGGGGTGGGGCTATACTTAAGAAGACCGCGTGACGAAACGCGGTCACATTTAAAACACGCCTAAAAAATCCTGAAACAGAAATATCTTTATACACAGTTTGCTCTATAACTCCAAAATTAATTGAGCTACAATTTTGAGACTTTTTACTCATTTACAAGATTACAATTATGACATTTATAATGTTTATTGAAGAAAATGTTGAAATTCACTTTACACGGTCTTTAAAGACCAGAAGGATATCTGTGTGAGTCCCGACAAGGTTCGTGCGTGGGAATTCTGCAGAAGACGCAACATTAAAGTCTGTACAGGTGGTCCTCAAGTCTAGTCCTTGGGGAGGGGGTCACTATCCTACCTGTCTTAGATGTTTCTCTGCTTCGACACACCTCATTTGGATGAGTGAGTGGCTAACAGGCATCTGCAGAGCTTGAAGACCTACTGAAGAGCAGGGAAACCACTCAAACATGCAAGATAGTGCCCTGTGACTCATTGAGACAACCTGTATAAATGAAGGTTAAAAAAATACAAATCTGATCAATGAAATTACCGAACAGGTCACAGTGGACCAATGAAACTTGGTTGCATTGGTCCCTGTTCTCTCCTCCCCTCCCTGGGGGCACAACAAAGATGCTACTGCCACTATACAAGTGTGAATCGCAGTGGCGATTTTAGCATATTTTTGGGGGGTGCTCAAGCGCCCCTAAATTTGAACTCACCACCCCTGAAAATTAAAGTAAAAAATATACATTTTTGGGGCTTTTCAGTGTTTGGGTTCTGTTTATTGCATTTATGGTTCAATGCAACATAGTAAACAAATTTAAAAGGTAACAGATCATTGTAATACTTGGTTTATTTACATAATGACTAGGGATGCACAGTATTGGATTATTGGCCGATATCCGATGCCAATATTTTATATACGTTGCTTTGTCAGAACATAGCCCTCTTATGCTTATTTGATACAAAAATTGTGCAACAGCTGTAAGAGCTGGTGACATATATTCATTAACAGCCATATGATATGCATAGCATTTTAAAGGTGAACTATGTAATTTCAGCAGGACGCTGGGACTTAGAAAAATTTCCAGCAGGTGAAAGCATTCTGCTCCCTCCCCTCAGAGCCATATATGACTCTGAGGGGGAGACAGACAGTCAGTTCTCTGTTGGACTTGAGTTCTGCAGCTCCGCCCCCTGCTGTGTGTCCGCTCGGAGCGCTTCAATATTCTGTGATTATATGTTAATAAAACATTTTAAAAATATAATAAAACCATAGAGCACTTGTCCAACAACACAAAAACCATCAGAAATCATCAGAGCTTCACGAAGCAACGTTGGACATGATTTAATTCGCTCGTGACTTCCTCTTTCTGTCAGTGCAGGTCTGGTATGTCTGGAATGCTCCGCCCCCACTACATGTCCTGTCTCTGCGCTCCGAAGTTCTGTGTTTATATGATAATATAACGGTTTAAAAAATATAATAAAACCATGAATCACTCGTCCAACAACACAAAAAGACCCTGCAATCAGCAGAGCTTCACCAGCCACTTTGGACATGATTTAATTCGCTCGTGAGTCGTGACAAATCAATTTCCTCATTCCTGTGAGTGAAGGATGAAGCGATCACTTGACTTTTGGCAAAAAAACAAAATAAAAGTCCAGCTCTGGGATGAAGAAGGGATATTTAATACATTTGTGTCACATACAAAACAGTCCTGCATCGCTTTGCAATCCTTTGAATGAGAACGAGCCGCGGCGCTGAGGCTGGGACAGGCGGGGGCGTGGGTTGGGGCGTGACAAACAACTCTGTTTTTATTGGCTGGTCAGTGTCCGGGTCACTCTGTGTTTTCAGTGTTTTTATAAATGCTGATAGAGAAGCAAGGGGACTATAGTTTTTTTCAGAGATTACTTTGTCTAACATCAGTTTGTCAGTAGATAGTGACAGAGTGAAGAAATATGTTAAAAATATATTGTTAGAAAAGTTACATAGTTCAGCTTTAACTTATATTAAATGAAAAGTGTTAAGTCAGAGTCAGAGATTCTTTATTGTCATTTGCACCGCATGTAGTACATGTAATGAAATGAGATTATGTACACAGGGTCCCAGTTACATCCAACAACAAAATGTAAGAAAAAAACAGTAATATTCATTCAACCTTTATTTAGTCAGGTAAATCTTTTGAACCTCATGGGCTCATTTACGAAAGCGACCTGCTAAAACTAAAGAACAATGAACAGCAGTGATAGAATTTCATTAAACAATAATCAAACAAACAATAAACAATAGAAAACAAAAAGAGAGAAAAAAACAAAAGATTTTTTTTTTCTTTTTTTAACAAAGTATCAAAAAACTAGCAAAACATTATAAGAGAGTCAGAGTCAGAGTCAGAGAGTCTTTATTGTCATTTGCACCGCATGTGGTACATGTGATGAAAACGAGATTATGTACACGGGGTCCCAGTTACATCCAACAACAAATGCAAGAGAAAAACAGTAATAACATCTAGAATTAACTAAGAAAAACATCAACTATTAATACACTAAGCCTAATATAGTGGGAATAAACAGCGGCACGAACATGAGTTTGTATGAGCAGATGGTCACAGATGAACACAGATGAACACAGCAACAAGAAAACAGATCAGCATCAGCACAATGTGATATTTTGCAGTGTTTATTTTTTATTTTATTTTTATTTATTCATGAGTCTAACAGCCTCAGGGTAGAAGCTGTTCCTCAGTCTAGTGGTTCTACACTTGATGCTCCTCAACCTCCGTCCTGAGGGGAGTGGGGCAAAGAGTGAGTGTGCTGGATGAGTGAGGTCTTTCATGATGCAGGTGGCTCTTTTCCTGCATCTAGAGGTGTAAATGTCTGTGATGGTGGGGAGACTGACTCCAACAGACTTCTGTGCAGCCTTCACCACTCTCTGTAGAGCTTTCCTCTCTTCAACTGTGCAGCCTCCATGCCACACGTTGATGCTGGAGCACAGGACGCTCTCCACTGCACACCTGTAGAACGAGGTGAGAACTGGGCTGCTCAGACCAGCACGTCTCAGCCGTCTGAGGAAGTAGATTCTCTGATGACCTTTCTTTATCAGGCTGGTGGTGTTGTTGGTCCAGCTGAGATTATCATTCAAGTGTACCCCCAAGTACTTGTAGCTGTAGACCACTTCCACCACTGATCCACCTACTCAGTGGTGTCAAAAGTATTCACATTCATTACTCAAGTAGAAGTATAGATACTGGGATTTAAAATTACTTCTGTAGAAGTAGAAGTATCAACTCTAGCTTTTTACTCAAGTAAAAGTAAAAAAGTACTGGTTTCAAAAACTACTTAAAAGTATAAAAGTAAAAGTAGCGTAAGAAAAAGCAACAACAAAGTGTTACGTGATACGGATACGTGTTTTTGAATTATAAAAATATGTATAAACAAATTATTACACAATTAACCATTTATTTTTAGTGCAAATAGAATTGCCAGAAACAAACATATCTTTTGAAAATTATGTATCTTTCTTAAACAGACCTCTGTCCTGCTTAATAACTTAAAACAGAATTATGTATCTTTCTTAAACAGACCTCTGTCCTGCTTAATAACTTAAAACAGTATTAAATAACAAAAAATCAATACGAACATTCTGTAATAGTGCATTTAGTGCAACGTGCAAATAAAGTTTGTAGTAAATTTGTAAACATAAACACATTGTGCCTCAAAGGCCATGGCTTTCCACTTGTAGTAAAAATAAAAAACTTGTAAACTAAACAGTGGACATTATGGAGTCAACCTATTTTTTCCATTTGTTTTTCTGCTGAGATCGTGCTGCAGCAAGGAATGCTCTGTTTTTCAGTGCCAAAGAGTAAAACTCTGAGCAAGACATTTCATAATTTAGACTGACAATGAGCTCACTTCTAATTAGTTCAGTAGAACATTTGTTTCGCACATCAGTCCACTTACTTTTCATGAAAGAGAAAATCCTTTCCACAAACCCAGTGGAAGATGGGATGCTGAGGACAAAGGATACAACAGCTGGATGTTGGGGAGGTCAGCTGCCTGAAGAACTTGCATCCACTTCTCTGCTGTTCCCTGGGACTGCCACCTTTCTTTCTCCTGAGGTGAGGTGGTGAGGTGGTCTATCAGGCTGTTTGCAGTCACACATTCCTCATACAGCTCATCCATAGACATGTTCAGCCTGCCAAAAGGTGTTAAAGTTCATTAGTGATACATAGCCTAGGTTATGTAGTGATAAATAAATGGAAAAACGTGTATTGTTTATATTTATAATTTAGCATTGTATTTAAACTACATTTTGAAATGTATTTATTAATTTACCTATATGTGGTGAAGGCTGCACAGAAGTCTGTTGGAGTCAGTCTCCCCACCATCACAGACATTTACACCTCCAGATGCAGGAAAAGAGCCACCTGCATCATGAAAGACCTCACTCATCCAGCACACTCACTCTTTGCCCCACTCCCCTCAGGACGGAGGTTGAGGAGCATCAAGTGTAGAACCACTAGACTGAGGAACAGCTTCTACCCTGAGGCTGTTAGACTCATGAATAAATAAAAATAAAATAAAAAATAAACACTGCAAAATATCACATCATACTGATGCTGATCTGTTTTCTTGTTGCTGTATTCATCTGTGTTCATCTGTGACCATCTGCTCATACAAACTCATGTTCGTGCTGCTGTTTATTCCCACTATATTAAGCTTAGTGTATTACTAGTTGATGCTTTTCTTAGTTAGTTCTAGATGTTATTACTGTTTTTCTCTTTCATTTGTTGTTGGATGTAACTGGGACCTCGTGTACATAATCTCGTTTTCATCTCATGTACCACATGCGGTGCAAATGACAATAAAGACTCTCTGACTCTGACTCTGATAACTATCAATAATTAAACATGGTTCACCACTACACTGGAAATTATTGAATTTTTACCTGCCAACCAGGTGAAGACTTTCAGTGATCTTCTCCACTTCTTCAAAGGATATTTTTCCAGATGCCAGAGAGAGGGGCTGAAGGTGAAAGAGCCAGTTTTCCTCTGAGAAGTCAAACCACTTCTGGACAGAACTGATGGCAGTTTTTTTTTTTTACATACCATATCTGCCTCTGGTGTTGCCCGGTGCAGAACAAATTGGTCAAGGGTTCTCCTGGTTTTGTTGTCTTTCACGTTTATATTTATTATACAACATTAGTATGTTACTAGGTCACTAGAAGTCAGTAATCAACTGATAAAAAAAACAAAAAAAATCTTTCAGCTTACCTCAATATTAGGCATGTAACGTTGTACGAGATCTCGCGATATTAAACTCCCGCGATATCTCTCGTTGAGAGGTAACGTTGTCTCGCGAGACGCTAATGCTAGCGCTAGCAGAGCCCCTAGCCAGTCAGCGTCACGGACAGCATGGCTTCGCCGGATGAAGTTGCTATAGAAGACGCCCCAACTACTGATTACAGTCCCGCAGACGCCTCTACATTGATGGAGGGTCCCAGCGCTGCCGACGCTGCCCCGGATGTAAAGACACACGTAAACACCGGTGTGACCGGTGTTGCCAGATAGAGTCCCACCCACCCAAAGCACTCTTTACCCGCAAAAGTCAGAAGGAAAATCGCGGTGAACCGCCCAATCTGGCAACACTGGTGAGTGACGACGGCTGCTGAAGCGGATATTATGTTCAATTTTTGGAAAGTCCTGCGTGAATATCTATATTCTACAAAAAAAAAAACGGCAAAATGAAAGAAAAGTAACGAGGCTATTTTTAAAAAGTAAGGAGTAGAAAGTACCAGTAATTGCGTGAAAATGTAAGAAGTAGAAGTATAAAGTAGGCTGAAAAATAATTACTTTACTAAAGTATAGATAACTAAAATTTGTACTTAAGTAAAGTAACGAAGTATTTATACTTCGTTACTTGACACCTCTGCACCTACTGTATGTTCAGTGGGGTGTGTGTTTGTTTGTTCCTTCTGAAGTCCACAATCATCTCCTTTGTCTTCTTCACATTCATGTGAAGGTTATTCTCTTTGCACCAGCTCTCCAGGTGTTCCACCTCTTGCCTGGAGCTGGACTCATCATTGTTTGTGATGCATCCCACCACCGCTGTATCATCTGCAAACTTTACAATATGACAACCTGGTTGGGTAGCTGCACAATCATATGTGAGCAGAGTGAACAGAAGGGGGCTCAACACACATCCTTGAGGAGAGCCATTGCTGAGGGCAATGGTGGAGGAGGTTATTTATTAGCATTAAGCCTCGGATATAGTTGACGCGTCGCATAGGGCGCGCGGCCAAAGTGACGCAATTGCGAAGTCCCCGCCCCCGCGCTTTGGCCAGCGCGTTGGTTTCGCGCGTGGTCGTGCACCTCCCAGATTTTGAAGCTCCGCAAGCCTAGCGCGCGCGCCGAATTGATTGACAGGTCGGGTGTGGACCTCACCGACAGCCTTCACGCCAGATTCTGCAGCTGTCTGCGCCGCTGTGGTCGTGGAAACGGCGTCGCGACGCATGGAGGAATGTTTTGTGACACAAAATGTATTAAATTCTCCTTCATTCCTGATCTGGAGTCGGACTTTTCTTTTGTTTTTTCGCCAAAAGTCACGTGATCGCTTTCTCCTCCGCTGACTCCATGCATTAAAGCCGCAAATAAAGACAACAGTTCAGCACGCGAGCGGAAAGCTATTTGTTTTTGTTGTGTGATTTCAAACAGTTCTTCTTCTACGGTAGATTTCTTCTTCTACACCCTTTCTTGCAACATATGCACAGGTTTTAGAGGGTACTGCCACCTGCTGGTCAGTAAAAGAACAGCACTTTGCCAAGCGCTGCCGTGCCACACTATAAACGCATGCACAGTGCGCGCGCAGCACGTGCGCTCCAGCTTGCGGACCAAAGCGCGACTATATCCGAGGCTTTAGTCACCTGCGACGCTGTCTCACTTGTGGAGGCTTGTTCCAGGTTCCTAGCTGCAGTGTGGGATCCTCTGCACTCCTGTGCACGAAGGACAGCCTTTTTAAGATCAAAGTTTTTGTATATCCAATGTTCCGTAAGACTTAATCATGCTAACGGGGCTAACATGACATCCAAATGTTTGTGGTGAAACTCACCCAACAAGTTGTGCTATCGGCTATTAGCTTCTCAATGTCGTCAGAAATGACGGCTTGTAACTCGAGTAACGTTACGTTGGAAAAATATCTCTGACTGGGGACGATGTAGCGAGGCTCAACGTAGTCCATAAATCTTCGGAATCCGACATCCTCGCCAACGAAAAATTTAACTTCCACACCTCCGACATTTTGAATTTTTCTCTACGCTGTGAGATCGGGTAGGCACACGTAACGGCATCACGTTGTGTTGCCGCTACAACGTCATCACGTTGTGCTGCTGCTGCAGGCAAAAACAGCACCTTTTATATTGGCGAGTTATTTTAATGGAATGGTCGATGTCCAATATTGAACTTTAACGCTAATATGGGCCAATACCGATACCATGCCAATAATATTGTGCATCCTTAATAATGACTTTTATTGCTGGATGTCCGGCCCCCAAGCTGCTGGCTTTCAGTAACTGTGGCCCCCTGCACAGTTTAGTTGAGCAGCCCTGCTTTAGAGGGTGAATACAGTTTATTCCATTCACAAACCCTAAACTGAGTCTGGAAAAATGTAAAAGATGATAAAGCCCTGCAGCCGACCTCATGAGCAGCCGAATACAACAGCTATAAATAGGAAGTACCGCATGTTCATCTGTAGGAAGGTAACTGCAAGTAAATCCTCCATTTTCTGCCATGATTACATTGTACAGTATCTTATTGGTTAAATTAGTTAGTTGTGCTTTGATTTGTGTGTTCTGTATTTTGCAACTTCTGGTTGCATAAGTTTAGTCTTTATTTCTTATGATTAGTTAACACTAAACTGATTTTGTACAAAGCGTTTACTAGGTTGTGTAATATAAAGCATAGTAATACGTCTGTAGCATCTTAGCTAGCACGTCTGTATTGCATGTCGCTAGCTTAGTGCTACTTCTTGTTGTGCTGAGCTCTCTAAAATAGTTATTGAATTAAGGATTTACTTATGGAGGTAAACTTAGATGTTTAAAAAACTATTAAAATTAGGGGTGCCGGAAAAAAATTCGATTTTTTAAAAAGAATCTAGATTCTTAGTCCTGGCGATTCAGAATCGATTCTAAAAGCCCCAAAATCGATTTTTTTTTTTTTACATTAAAATAAAGAAAATAAAACCATATCTCATAGTATATGAAAGAATACATAAAATGAAAGGTGGCAGAAAGAAGAAGAAATCTTATTTTATCTGCCCCTTTTTTCAAAAACAAAACAAGTTCAAACAATCCATTCAAACAATCTTCTATAAGTAACTGAGCAAAAAGCTAACCTAATACTGGTTATTTAAGTTACAGAATTTAATGCATTCCTGTATTATTTGTTCCTATTTTTGGTATAAATATCAAACGATGCAAAAAATTTGATTCAATAAGGAACCTACAACTATTGATTTAAATAAATGTTCCATTTGTTTACATTGTTGTTTATTCTTTTCAGCTTGTCAGTTACAAAACTGAAACTAAACTGATGACCATTTTAATAGAAAAATCGTTTCTGAATCAAAAATTGTTTCTGAATCGAAAAATCGATTTTGAATCGAATCGTGACACCAAAAATCGGAATCAAATCTATTCTCCAGACACTGAGAGATTCGCACCCCTAATTAAAATACACCAGAATGCAGTAAATGGAATCTAATTTATTCAAACTTTTCTGGGGGAGGACCCCCACAGACCCCTCCCCCACTCCACACCAATATGTCCCTCCACCCCAACATTATGAATGCTTCTGATGCCAATGGCTACCACATTGTTAAAGCCAAGAACCATCAGCACCCCTAAAGGGCAGATTCTAGAAGCGCCCATGGTGAATCATGCACTCCAAGCTCATTGGGAGGCTTGGAAGACTAGTGGCGAGAAATTAATTAATTAAAAGTTTTAAAACGTCTTTCTGTGTAAATATCTCATGTTACAACGTGAACTCCATCAGACTAGTTCAGCCTATATACAGGGAACCCCCGTGTTACGAACGAGTTCGGGACCTAAGAACGGTTCGCAGCTCGATTCTGCCGTAGGTAGGGGGTGAAATTTTTTTTTTTTTTAAATTATTCATTCATTCATTCATTCAACCTTTATTTATCATGCTAACGGAGCGCGCGCACACATTTAAGCATGTACAGTAGTGTACTGTAATGTTAAACATTGCTATTCACATTTACAGAATAAATAAAAATATATTTTCTTACTTTGAGATGGTCAAAGCCGACATCTTAGGTTGCCATGCGTTGATTGTTGTCGGGCCGAGCAGCGCGGCGGCCGGCCAGTGAACCACCGCAGCTGCTCCAGACCTGTGTTAGCTAGCTGGCTAGCTTCTGCTAGCCAAGCCATGAGCTGGTGTTGGAGCGGCGGCGCGATCAATCTGCAGCTTCTGCTGCTGCCTGAGACATCCACAAAGTTCACAGAGACGTTTCCAGCTCGTAATTAATCCATATGAAGCCATCCTGGTCACCAGTCTTCGGCCCCCGTGTTAGCTCCCGTGTTAGCTCCCGTGTTAGCTTCTGGAGCTAGCCAGGCCAGAGCCTGGCCGGAGGTGTTCGCGCGGCGGCCTGGCACGATCAGCGATAAATCCGCTGCTGCCTGAGACATCCACAAAGTTCACAGAGACGTTTCCAGCTCGTAATTAATCCATATGAAGCCATCCTGGTCACCAGTCTTCGGCTGGCTCCCGGGCAGCTAACCTAAAATGGCGTCCGGTGTTCTACATTACTGTAATTTGTGACCGGAGACCCCAGTGACTGAACCTAAAATGGCGTCCGGTGTTCTACATTAATTTGTGACCGTGTAAACTGAAGACCTACTTCCTGTTGCCCAAGATTGCTCAAAAATGATCAGAAATGATCTTTTTTATCATAATTATTATTTATAAAGCCTTTAAAACAACCACAGCTGCAACAAAGTGATGTACACATGAAATTAAGAACATTTAAACAAAAAAAAAAAAAAACAAAAAAAAATTTTTAATACAGTAATTTCATATTTTTATTAAATATGATACGTTCGTAGGTCCCGTTGTTCGTAGGTCGATGGAGTTGTAAGTGGGGGGTCACCTGTACTGTATGTACAAAATTTGTTTTCTTTTTTAAATTTAGTGGGTGTGGCTTATACTCAGGTGTGCTCAATAGTCCGGAAATTACGGTACATCATGATTATTGTGCGTTTATGTCTTAACTGCTGGTAGAATATTGCAATGATATTTTTTGCTCATTTTGCTCAACTCTAAAGTTTGTGTTGAGGGAGACTCTCAGATACTACCACACCAAGTTTTGCATAATTTTTGTGTTTGGTGCCACGGTAGCCCGGTGGTCAGTGCTGTTATCTTGTAATCCTGAGGCTGCAGGTTTGAGCCCAGAATCCATCAGGATGGGAAAATCGATGTTAGTGTTTGCTCACTGTGACTACCCTTGCAGAGGAGTGCAGACAAAAAAAAAGCTTTTTTGTTTGTTTTCTCAATTTGATTAGCTGTGGTGACCATCTTAAATCAGGTTGACTCCAAAAGTTAATCAGCTGTAGAGGTACAGCCGATGATTAATTACTGAAAGTTCGTTGTATTAAAATCCCAACAGCGACAGGCAATAATTTTAACGTCAGCCTTTTGCCTTTCTGCCTCAGGTTTTAATATTGAGAAGTCCCTGACCGCAAATTTTTTTCTCATCAGAGCTCTGGTTCTGACACGGCTCAAACTGTGAACACAAATAAGATGAGAAAAAATGTGGGACATTTACACAATAAAAAGAGCTTCTTCACTTTTTTAATGTAATGGATCTTCGTTAGTCACAACCCTGCAAAATAATAAGATAAAATACTCTAAACTGTCATAAATATTTACATTTTTCTACAAAAGGAGAGCATCAAAAGCAACGTTCTGGGTTTCGGTGCGATTAACGAGCGTGCCTTTTCTGATAAACGACATTTCATTATAAAAAGCAGAAAGCTGCAAGAGCGCCATTTGTTACTTTGCATTTATTCATTTCCAGGAACACATTAATCTGCAAGTCTAAAAAGGAAATAAAGGTAAATAAATGGTCCGTGTGTCTTTTGGTCATTGGATTTTGGTTTTCAAAACAAAATCGAAAATCGAAAAACGGATGGTTTTTTGTTTTTTCGTTTCAAAAACAAATAATGAAAATTGAAAAACGGATGTTTTTTGTTTTTCCGTTTTTAAAACGAAATTAGAAAAACGGAAATTGCAAAAAAATAAAAAAAGGGAGCGTTTTCGTTTTTGCTCAAACCAAAGACAAGCTTTTATTTTGTTGATACTGAACCGGAACCGGAAGTGAAGACCTATGACCTCTGAATGTAAAATGGATAAGTTTGTCTTATTTAGAGGAAATCAACGCATTTAATTGAGAGCTGATGATCTAACCATCAACAAGATTTATTTCA
>JBBPBX010033353.1:0-12577 GCA_038048925.1 Garcialebias charrua
GGTAATTCTGTAGACGAAACAAAGAAAACGTGCAAGTCCACTGTTTCCGTACGCAGTGTTTAATGGACCCTCAGCTGATCCTGGTGGGATCCTTTGTGCCGGTTTAGTGGTTTCTTCCTGAATCGCATATGAGATATTTGAGAGCCCAGAACGATGTATGATGAATGAAGTAGCACGCTACTTATACGCTTATCGTGCTCACTGACTAGCAACAGGTTCAGCAAAGGGCAGCAGCAGTAAATGAAATTCCGCACCGGGACAATATATCATCAAAAGAAAATGTATGCACCCCGAAAGTTACAAGCCTTCTTCAGATGCGGACAAGGTGCCTGTCGGGGGGGCTGGGGGAAGGGTGAGGTGGAGAGGATGGTAAGACAAAAAGGGAAGAAGTGGGCGATTTTTTTGTTGTTGTTGGTGGGAGCTGGGGGTGGGGTAGCTGAAGGAAGCACGAGGGAGCAGCAGATTTTGTTGAATCAGTCCTATTTTCATACTGTATGGTCTGTGTCTTTTAACCATTTCACTGCAGCCGGAAAATGAAAGTACCAGGGATAATTTCACAGTGAGAGCCCACTGAACAAAACCCCCCCACCGTCTGTGGAAAATGGTACTGTGTCTACTTTGTCATTATGAATTACGGTGGTATAATTTAGGAAGCGGCCTTGTGGACGAGAGAAAAAGGGGGTAGAAAATATGTTTGGAGAAAAGCAAGAAAAGCTGCCCCCCCTTCTCCTCTTAGTAAGGGTTTCTTCTGATCTGTACGTAACGGATACCTCTCTCCAAACACACTGTCCTGTTCTGATGCCACAGGATCCATCTGTGATGTGTCTGCAGTTAGTCCAGAAATAGCACCCACGGGACTTGCACGCTCCTTGGGCCTCCTGCGGGACCTTTTAAGCTGCACTGATACTGATAAAAGCCCCCACAAACCTGGCCCTCACAAACCTCTGCCATTAATTAAGGTAATTAGGCTCTGGTCAGCAATTAGTAACCACAGAGAGCTTTTAGCAGCAGCTAAGACGTCCCCACTGGTGAGGGGTTTGGTTCCACACCATCTGCTGACAAATGTCACCACAGACGCTTTGGTTTCACACACAGGGAACCGGAGAGCTTTGTTTAAAAATGACCTCTGTGTGATCCAGGCTGCCTTCCAGACTCCCACAGCTTCTCTGCTGCTGCTGCTGCAGGATCACAGCGCTTGTTCTTTGCATTTCTTTGGTCCTTTTCGCTCTCAAAACACAAAAGAGCGAGCTCTATGAAAATCTATAAATGTTGTACAGAGCCAAAGTGGGGAAAAAAGGAAACATTCACTGCGCCAAATATCGAACAAAATTAAAACATCTGGGCTGTGTAGGAAGTATTGATTGGAGTGTAATGCTACATTGACTTGCTTGTATTAATAAGCCCATTAAAGATCCATATCGACGATATGTTGGTTTGTATTAAAATGTTTAAAATTGCCTGTTTAAAAATATGCAGGCAAAAATATAGTGATATTAATACCAGTTATTTTTATTCCTTGAGGGTGCTTTTTTATTATGAGCTGCAGGGCACAGCCTCTGTGATAAATACACAGCAAAGTATGAACAAAAACAACAAACTGCAGAATAAATATGAGAAACATTCAGAAACAAATGTGGCATTTATGTTAATATCAAAACAGCAGCTTGCGTGTTTGAGAAATGTGAGGCATAAAGGGCTGTGTGTAGAGCGCGCTGATAAAAATAGGCTGAATGCACACATTCAACCTCAGTTGACAGATCATGCAATAACTCACATTACCTGAGAAAAGGAAATAAAGAATGCAGCTGTGCTGCTTTACACAATTTCACATTTGAAGCAGTTGGTGATAACAGCATTTTCATTCCAGTTCAGTCCCATAAAATTACCATTAACATTACAACTCATGCAGAACACAGATAAATGTAAAATGTCACCCAGTTCTGTCAGGCAGGAATTCCAGTTCCGCAAGATCACCATCTCTGTCTGCTCTCTCCCACTGCACCTTGTTCTAATATTTCATTTACAATTTTTCATAAGTTCATTTTCCCCCTGCTGACCATGTAAATCACAAATCAATTTTCATTTAAAATGCTTGACTACAGATTGCAGCTGAAAGCTTCTGGATTGTGGCTCAGCAATCTTGCAGACCTTTAGCAAATCTTTCGGAAACAGTGTGGCCGGAAAAGGAAAGCAAAAAGTGAGATGTAATTTCGACAAAACAACTCTGGGGTCAAACGGTGAAGGCATTTACTGGAAGCACTTTAGAAGCCCTGAAATATCATGGAAACAACACACTGATATGTGCTGTAATCTCTATAGCATTCAATATCCCTCGTTTGCTGAACCCCAGCCATTGACTGCTCTACTCAACAATAAAATAGCTCATAATGAAAAGATAAACTCTATTGATTATGCATAATTGTGAGAAAGCTTGATCAATATATGCAATCTATTGTGTATCCTAAATACCAGATATCTTAATAAAGGATATAGAGGTTGTGTAGATAACTTTTATTTAAAAAATAAGATAAATTGGATAAATGAATTCAACAATTTGAATTTGCAGTTAATACTGAGCTACTCTGCAAATGACAGGAATAAAGTAGAGAAACTGCATTTCCTGTGAAAATGCAGTGTGAATGCTTATTGATGAAGAACTTGATTAAAAAACAGCTGAAATTAGCTAAAAACATGCTGAAATGTAGCTGAAATGGATGAACAAGCCAAAGTTGGCAGAAGAAAGCGGAAAGGACTAATATTTCCTCAATTTTGTTTAAATAAGCAGAAATGAGTAAAAAAGTTAGGAAATTGGCTAAAAATGCTGAAATTAGCAAAATAATAAAATAACTGAAAAGTTGAAAAGGCAGAAAGATGCTTAAACTACCAGAAGAAAGTGGAAGGAGCTGAAATGAGCTAAAAAAGTGGAATAAGCTGGGGAAAAAAAGATAAATTTAGCACAAAAACTGCCAAATAATAATAATAATAATAATAATAATGTCTATTCCTGTCATCTGCGTATGTTTCCCATACACAGACGAAATTCGTCTCTGCATTTAACCCAACCACCTACCAGGTGGTGCAGTGAGCAGCCCGAAAGCGCCCGGGGAGCTGGAGAAATAGGTGTGCACTCATAGACACCCCAAGCTGGGTAGTAGCCGGGGCGCGAACCCGCGACCTTCGGGTCCGTAGTCAAAAACCCTGCCACTAGACCATCTTGGCTCCTAGTAGCTGAAACAGCAGAAAAAGTTGAAAATAGCAGAAATATGTTCAAAAGAGGAAGTTGAAAGTTGAAAAGAGGGCAACACGGTGGCACAACTGGTAGAGCTGCTGCCTCTCAGCGAGCAGGTCCTTGGTTCAAATCTTGGTCCGGGGGCCTTTCTGGGTGGAGTTTGCATGTTCTCTCCGTGCATGTGTGGGTTTCCTCTGGGTACTCCGGTTTCCTCCCACAGACCAAAAACATGCATGTTAGGCCTTGTACACACGTAGCCGGATATCAGTAAAACCAAACAGTTTATCATGCGGTTTGGCCTTTCATCCACACGTGAACTCCGGTTGATGTAACTATAAACGAATAATAAAAAAGCTCTGACCAAAGTGGAGATTTGAGAATTCTCTGCTTTCGAGTCTGCGTGTGGACTTTCAGGCCCTGTACACACGTAGCCTGGTGTTTGAAAAACGAATATTTGCTCACAAAAAATTTCTCTGTCCATACATGTTTGGATGTTCGTCTACATGTGCCGTTTATTTCACTACAGAGCGTGTAATGAATATGCTGAACCCATAGGTGGCAGTGTAGTAGCAGTGTAGTGCAGTCACAACCCTTGAACTCAGCCGCGACTTCCTGTTATTTATTTTCCTTTCTTTGGGTGGACAGACTGCAAGGTTGAACTACTAAAATACCGTGTTGGAGTACAAAGTTAATAAAATGCAGGAAAATGTCGACTGGGAATCATGTCAGAGCAGGTATGTTGACTTTTTAGTGCTTTTTTTTCTCCGAGCATGTGACGTCAGCTCCAGCTGGAGAACCGGCAGAACCGGACGTTTCAGCTCCAGCTGGAGCTGAAACGTCCGTTCTGAAAGTTCACACGCAGACGCGAAAGCGGAGAGTTCTCAAATCTTCACTTTGGCCGGAGTTTTGTTATTATTCGTTTATAGTTACATCAACCGGCGTTCACGTGTGGATGAAAGGCTAAACCGCATGCTAAACTGTTCGGTTTTACTGATAAACGGCTACGTGTGTACAGGGCCTCAGAACCGGAGGTTTCTGCTCCAGCTGAAGCGACGCTGACGTCACATAATGCTCGGAGGGAAAAAAAGCGCTAAAATGTCAACATACCTGCTCTGACATGATTCCCAGTCGACATTTTCCTGCGTTTTATTAACTTTGTACTCCAACACGGTATTTAATAGTAGTTCAACCTCGCGGTCTGTCCACACAAACGAATGAAAAAAAAAAAAAAACAGGAAGTTGTGGCTGGGTTGAAGGCTTGTGACTGCACTACACTGCCACCTATGGGTTCGGCATATTCTTTAAAACGCTCTGTGGTGAAAATAAACGGGGACATGTAGACAAACATTTTAAATATCCGAACATGTATGTACAGAGATATTTTTTTTGCGCAGATATTCGTTTTTTAAACACCAGGCTACGTGTGTACAGGGCCTTAGACTGATTGGTAACTCTAAATTGTCCCTAGGTGTGAGTGAGAGAGTGTATGATTGTTTGTCTTGTTTGTCTCTATGTGGCCCTGTGATGGACTTGCGACCCGTCCAGGGTGTACCCCACCCCTCGCACAGTGATTGCTGGACATGGGCACTGGCAACCCCCGTGACCCAAAATGGAAGAAGCGGGTAAAAGATAATGGATGGATGGATGTTGAAAAGAGCATAACAAGCTAATACAGTATTAGTAGAAAGAAGTTATTTAAGCTGAAAGTAGCCAAAATAGTAGACAAAAGTAGACAAAACTTGAAGTTATCTGAAAACAGCTTAAATTATATATAAAATGCTAAAACATTACCTGAAAAGGTAGAACAAGCTTAAATTAGTAGAAGTAGGTAGAAAGCACAATTTTGTCCAATTAGTCTCAAAGAAGCAGAAATGAGCATAAAAAAGTAGAAATTATCAGGAAAAACCTGAAATTAGCAACAACAACAACAACAAAAAACTGCTGAAAAGTAGCTAAACAAGCAGAAAGAGATTAGATAAGATGAGATAAGCATCCTGAGGGAACTTTATTGATCTCAGAGGAAATTGTTGTGCCAGAGTTTCAGTACAAAAGAACATACACAAGGAACCATACAAGATATTTAAAAAAAAACTGAGAATAATTTTTTTTTTTTTAAATTAGAAAAAACGATAATATAAAAATACCAACATTTAAAGTCTAAAATAGGTCAGGTGCAGACAGAAACATTAAAGTGATTATTAATTCTATTGTCCTGTGTGTAGAAAGGGAGAGGAGTTGAAAAGTTTTGATAGCCACCGGGAAGAAGGACTTTTTCCTTCATTCAACCTTTATCTAGGCAGGTTAATCCCATTGAGCCTCAAGGACTCATTTACAAGAGAGACCTGGTTTCAAGAAAGAATTATGACAATGGACAACAGCGACAGCAAAAGACAATCATAAGAGAGGCATACAGATTTTTTTTAACACGTTAAAATAAGATGGCAAAAAAGTAATAAAAACAGACGGATTATAAGGCGAATGTAGAAAACTAAAAACAGGAAACTCTGATGCATGCTCAATAATCCAGGTAGAAAAATCTAAAAAAAGCTAAGTCTGGTCCTCTGGACATTCAAAAAATAAAACAAAACAAAGCAACAAAAAAAAAATGTAGAAACGTTTCGTCTTTCGTCCGAAAGACTTCCTCAGTCTGAGTTGCTGTATTCAGCTCAGTCTTATAAATAGCACCCTCTCACAGTGTTGCACAACCAGTTGGCTGATGACAGCCTGAAACTGAGCAACTGGTTTCAGGCTGTCATCAGCCAACTGGTTGTGCAACACTGTGAGAGGGTGCTATTTATAAGACTGAGCTGAATACAGCAACTCAGACTGAGGAAGTCTTTCGGACGAAAGACGAAACGTTTCTACATTTTTTTTTGTTGCTTTGTTTTGTTTTATTTTTTGAATGTCCAGAGGACCAGACTTACCTTTTTTTAGATAAAAACAGGAACATGTCTGCATTGGTTCTTGCCAGGAGTCCAACAGATTCTTAAAGCCATTTAGAGAGGTCAAGGTCGAGAGCTTCAGATCTTTTTGTAAGATATTCCGGGAAGCAGGAGCGGAGTAGGAGAAGGCCCTTTTGCCAAGTTCAGTCCTCACTGACGGAACACTGCAGGTAATCATGTCCTGAGAGCGCAGAGCGCACGCTGTAGCCGCACTCATGTAGAGAGATGTAGGAGAAGATGTATGAAGGCAGCAGACCAAGAAGTGATGAAAATATACCAGTGGAAGAGTCTGTGTGAAGTTAATGATGTCCAGTTAACCAGTGAATACAGGGTGCAGTGGTGGGTACGATAATCACAGCCAGTTATGAATCTTAGTGCACCATGATAGACAACATCCAACATCTGCAGGGTGCTTGTAGGAGCATTCATGTAGAGAATGTCACCGTAATCAATGGAGGGAAGGAAAGTCACAGTTACAAGGCGTTTCCTAGCATTCAGAGTTAGACAGGATCTGTTTCTGAAAAAGAAACCCGTTTAACTTTCAGTTTCTTTACTAAGTTTTCCACATGGAGTTTAAAAGAGAGATGCGAGTCGACCAAGAGACCCAAATATTTGTAGGAATCAACAAACTCAATAGGGACACCATTTGAGGATAAAATCAGAGGAAGAACTGCTGGGACCAACTTCCTGTTTGAAAAAAGCATCCCTTTGGTTTTATCAGCATTTAAGACAAGTTTGAGCTTTGAGGTGGAACAAATCTGACTGGATGATGTCAAAAGCGGATTGCAAAAGCTGGAAAGCCTTAGCAGCTGTTTTAGCTCGACAATAAACAAATACTGTATGCCATCAGCATAGAAATGTAAGGATGCATCAGGGATGCTCTGACCTACATTACTTATGTAGATTGTAAAGAGGGTGGGTCCTAAGACTGAGCCTTGTGGTACACCATTGTTGACTATTAAATAACTGGGAAAAGTATCATGTTGAACACATTGCCTCCAATCTGAAAGATGGTTAGTGAACCAACCAATGGTGTGATCAGAGAAACCGTTTTCTGAGAGCTTATGACACAAGATGTTATGATCCACTGTGTTAAAAGCTTTAGACAGGTCTAAGAAAAGTGCAGCACAATAATACAATGCTTCAACAACGTCATTAAGAACCTTCAGTGAAGCAGTCGTGCTGTATTGTTTCCTGAAACCAGATTGATGGAGAGGTAAGATGTTAAAGGGGACCACAGATGCAAAATTCACTTTTTAATGTTTTTTTTACTCAACTTTGGGTATTTACTTCATAAAAAAACAGTCCTTGTGCCAAAAAAATGCACCCAGTGGTTTATTTACTTTAAGTAGATTTATTTATCTGTGATAAAAACGGTTCGTTTTTGAAATAAACTGGAAGTCAATCGCGCTTGTGACGTCACAGGCGCGAGGACAACCCACCCCAACCTGAGTCCAGCCCCTCACCTAGCAACCCCTGGTTAGGCTCAACCCACTTCTGTATTAAACACATGACTGTTGTTTTTCATGATTTCATCTCATCTTTTGTTTATATGTTCTTAATTTCATGTGTACAGCACTTTGTTGCAGCTGTGGTTTTTTAAATGGCTTTATAAATAAAGTATAATTGTTATTTTTATGTTTTAGTTCAATTTTTAGTGTATTTGCGATCGCTCCAACGCGCAGCCGGCAAAAATTAAACGAGCGGACTCCCGGCATAGGGACCGGCGGCAACGGGACACTGCTTCTGGCGGATGGAGCGGAGCTTCAACTGTACAGCCTCGTTGCAGCCTTGCAGCAGCCTCGCAGCAGCGAGGACCTTCTCCTTACGGATTAATTTACGGGAGACACTTGGTGAACTTTGTGTTGTCTTGACTGGAACAGCGATAACTCCCAAAATCTCCGCGTGCAACGAGCGGAGCTGGCGAACACCGGAAGAGGAACAAGCTAACATTAGCTTCGGATTCGGCAGGTCTCATGCTAAAAGGAGCAGCAAATTGCGGCGCGCTCAGACGGGTTTCGGTAAGTTATCTTAAGCTAGCACTAACAGTAAGTCAAATGAGTAATAAAAAAAGAGCTAATTTTAAAACAACAACACATTACAGATACTGGCTGTTACAGAGGGCGTTAACAGATCGTTGAAGGGCGTGGACTTCAGAACTTCTATCAGAAACCGTTCGTTCAAAACGAAAGTTAAAAATTGCAGAATTAAAAAGGGTATAATTGATTATCTAAGAATTATTTTGTGCATTAAATTGAAGGAATAGGGTCTAGATAGCACAAAGAAATAACATAAAATTTTAAAAAATGCATCTGAGGTCCCCTTTAAATGAGCCCAGGTAATTTCGTGGTGACTTCCTGTGGCCTGTGGTAGAAAGAAACTTAAATTACCAGAAGGAAGTGGAAACCCTGCTAACACCCGACTGCACACCATCATACAGCTCCAACCACTTCATCAAGTTTGCAGACGACACAACAGTGGTGGGTCTCATCAGCAACAACGATGAGACGGACTACAGGAACGAGGTGAGCCGCTTGGCCTTGTGGTGCGGACACAACAATCTCACTCTCAACGTGGAGAAGACAAAGGAGATTGTTGTGGACTTCAGGAAGAGGGATGCCCAACATGCCCCTCTGACCATCAACAGCACCGCAGTGGAGAGAGTGGACAGCACCAAGTTCCTGGGAGTGCACGTCTCAAAGGACCTGTCCTGGAGCAGGAACACTGCAGCACTGGCAAAGAAGGCTCACCAGCGTCTCTACTTTCTCCGCAAGCTGAAAAGGGCTGGAGCTTCAACCCCCATCATGAGCACCTTCTACAGAGGTGCCATAGAAAGTGTCCTGACCAGCTGCATCACTGTGTGGTTTGGTGCATGTACTGCATCCTGCCGCAAGAGCCTCCAGCGCATTGTGAGAGCAGCTGAGAAGATCGTGGGCACCTCCTTGCCCTCACTGCAGGACTTACACAGCAAACGCCTCACTCGGAAAGCCCTCTGCATGGCAGGTGATCCCACACACCCACTACACAGCTGCTTCAGACTGCTGCCATCAGGGAGGAGACTGAGGAGTCTCCAGGCTCGAACCAGCAGACTGAGAGACAGCTCTGTTCATCAGGCAGTCAGAATGCTNAAACATCTCAATTCCTTTAAGAAAATATACACTCTCTCTTTTAACAAAATTTGTTTGAATATTGACAGGCAACATGCCTTTATGTGCCTTATACATAAGCAACAAAATGTTATAATTAACCAAATCATAGAACTTCAAAATTTTCAGTTGATAAAATAAAGTAGTCGACGGATATCTATAGGTTTTTTTTTCATAATAATTCGTACAGCTCTTTTCTGTAAAATGAACAAAGGATTAGTTATAGTTTTACACGCTTTACCCCAGACTTCAATACAGTAAACCAAATAATGAACAACTATTGCATTATACAACATAAACATTGCTTTATCAATGAATAACTCTCTTACTTTATACAAAACTGCTATCGATCTAGATCACATCTAAAACATGCAGGACAGTCCAGGACCAGGATTGGACATTAGACCTTTCTATGGGAGATACTGTCCACCGCTCTACTAACAAAGAAGCTGCATTATGTTCACCAGCTGGAGCTGAAGCTACAGGAAACACCTGAACCTGAACTGTTCGTGTCTGCAGGAAAACGTAGCTGATTCGCTTTGTTAGCATGTTAGCATTCTTTGATGGTCCATCTCCTTTACTCTGTTCTGTTAGAAGTTCTCAGAAGCCTCTGAGTTCCCAGAACTGTATTTTTTAAAGAAAAAGTCCAGTTGTTTGGTTTTCTCGTTAACCTCGTGCTGATATATCACCCCCTGTTTTCAGTCCGGAGGCTCGGACCAGGAGCGCAACAAGAAGAAGAAGCGGGGGGATCGGTACTCGGTGCAGACCTCGCTGATCGTAGCGGCGCTAAAGAAGATGCTGCCCATCGGCCTCAACATGTGCTCTCCTGCTGATCAGGAGCTCATCAACCTCGCCAAGATCAGATACTCTCTGGTACCTCAGACCAGTCTGATGGACTTTTGAGTCCACAGATGGACTTTGTAGGGTCAGATCTCATCCATCTGAGCGTGCATCTTTAGCTTTAAATCATAAAATATAGTTTCTATTCTGGTTCTAAATTTGACATTCGTATGCTGCCCTTGATTTAACTTCAGGAAAGTGAGTTTTCTGGAATAAACACAAATCTTTCTCCTCGTAGAAAGACACAGATGAGGAGGTGAGGGAGTTCCTGCACAACAATCTGCACCTGCAGGGCAAGGTAAGAGCTCTTATTGTTGTAAACGTTTACAGACTGGTGTACTGAAACGCAGTAACCGTTCTTCTTTGGTGGAAGGATGTTAGAGATAATAATAATAATAATAATGAATTTAATTTGTAACACATTTTTCATTAACAAAAATCTCAAAGTGCTTCAAAGTGCAACTAAAATCAATGATCAAACAACAAAAATCAATAATAAAATCAATTAAAAACAACGATAATTCTGACAGATGCAGCTGTCCGTTCTTCACCTTTGAGATTTTTGTTAATGAAAAGTGCGTTACAAATTAAATTTATTATTATTATTATTATTATCTTTCAGCAATGTTTTTTTTTTTGCTTCATTATTAAATTCTAATCATTCAGAGCCCTCTTGTCATCTCCTAACAGGACAGTAGACTCGATCAGTTTATCATTCACAGGCTGATGATACTTTTAAGGACGTTTTAAAGATCTAAACCTGTCACAAATGGCCCATGGGCCAGACTTTGGACACCCCCTGACCCAGATCTTTATTGATATTTTACAGCCCACGACTTCAAGTTAAGAATTGTATAATTAGGCCGGTAGGTTGAGGAGGTGCAGATGGTGGTTTACAAGTTGTAAGGGAGGTAAAACATTTGAAAGATTTAGCAAAGTTTTATAAACGGTTGCCCAAAGAATCTGCTTTTTGGTCAAAGATTTGTGGTCCATGACATTGGAATAAACATAAACGAGGTTATTTAAGGACAAAAGACTCAACTGTGCTGAGCATTGCCCTTGTTAAGACAATCCGTTTTTCTGGTAAACCTAAGAAAGATCAACGTACCTTGATTCAATCATTGAGGGAACTGGACGCCATGAAGGGAATGTGGGTAGTGGGAATGTTTTACACACAACTCAATCGCCTTTAACACCACCGACCTAAGGTATGGATCAGTACAGGCAACTGCCAGCTGGACTCTTCTTCAGTGCTTCGACCACTCTTTAAAAATGGTCCGTCCATTGTTGTTTGGGCCACGAAGGTAAAACAAACTCCCTCTGGTGGAGCTTGTTTTCACATCAAGGGTAGCCACACAACCCTCTTAATGGTTGCTTTTGAAGAAAAGTGACCCATGTCCTGATTTTGTTTTAGAGCATAGACTAAAATCTGCTATAGAAGAACAAGAAAGCAACAATAACAAATCCACCCAATCAAAGAAATTGAACGTTTTCATGGCAGAAGGCAATTAGATGAGTTCTCCATCTCACTGTGTCCTCTGTCCTCCAACTACCTCCATGTCTTCTCTAACTACCAGTATATCCTCAGTCTTTTTCCTGACAGCTGCATCTCTAACATCCTTCCACCATTATACCCACTGTCTCCAACTGGGAGGAGCAGAAGAGCCTCATGTGGCCCCAGAGCTGTAGATTTCAGACCCCTGCCCTAATAAAACCAAAGAAAATTCACCCGAAACTTGCAAATGTAAAGAAATTCTGCATTTTGTGTCCTGTTCTGGTTCAGGTGGAGGACCCGGCCATGCGCTGGCAGATGGCTCTTTATAAGGAGATGGCAGGAAAGGCCGAAGATGCCGAAGACCCCGAGAAGGTGGTGAAAAGGGTGCAAGAGGTGTCAGCAGTTCTTTACCACATCGAAGTGGTGAGTGCTCAGACAAGACAACAGGTGCATCGGAGAAGCCGGTGGCAAAAGATTAATGTGTTTCCTGTTTCAGACCGAGCACCCCTTCAAATCCAAGAAAATGGTTTGGCACAAGCTGCTGTCCAAACAGCGCCGCAGGGCGGTGGTGGCCTGTTTCAGGATGACGCCGCTCTACAACATCCCCACGTAAAGATTCTCCTGAGGATCGTTTTAAATGTCAAAGCTTTGCTGAGCCACTCCTCCCTGAAAGAGGTGCATGTTTATTTACAGGCACAGAGCCATCAACATGTTCCTGAACGCCTACAAGCGGAACTGGTTGGAAACAGAAGGCTACTCGTTTGAAGACAAGATGATTGACGACCTGTCAGTAAGTCACTGCTCTTTAGCCTTCACAAGACCTTACGGGGGGAAAAAATCAGCCATACTTTGTTTTTGTCCATGTTTTTATTTATTTATTCATTTTGGTGCAATCAATTAAAAAGTTATTTTATATTTTTTTAAA
>JBBPBX010033354.1:0-22044 GCA_038048925.1 Garcialebias charrua
CTGATGAACCAGGCTCACGTTTACCTTTTAGACGACCTCCCGCCCACGCGGTAACGGGAATGTTCGCACCTTGTTCAGACTTTATTTGTAGCAAAGTACAAATGGCTGATAATTCTGTTGCATGCACAAACCATGCTCTCCCTGCTGTGAGTGACATCAAATCATGTATGTCGTTGCACATAAGCACGAATAAAGATCATAAAACAGCACACCCTGTTTTATTGACTATTAAAAAAACAACAACAACAACACCAACACAAATATTTTCAACAGTACGGGCCTCTCTGGCCTGTCAGCCGTCATAAAGGGGGGGGGGCACATCCCCCTCCCTCACGGCTCATGGGGTGTTAGTCTATTCAATAAACCCCAGCAGGGTGCCTCAGAGCCTGTCTCTAGGGGACAGACCCAGAGGCGTCTGCGAACAGACCCCCCACCTTTCGCGAAGACAGGTGAGAGAGGACACGTGTTCCAGCCCCCGTTCCATGATGAACGAGGGGCCGGTCAATACACTAACCAGACGAACACGTGACATGTTCGCACCACAGGAGAGCACGTCAACAGATTCTAATGGTGTGCTCACACCGAGCAGCGTTTTTACCTCCAAAGCTTCCAGCCTCCATGTAAAGTCAATGGTGGACGCACTTCCAGGCACCTCCTGGCGTGTTGAGCGTGCTGAGTAGCGTTTTTTCGTGCACGTGAACCGGCTTCCACCTCCAAACCGAGCATTCAACATGTTGAAGATTTCGCGGTTCAAACTTTCAAACGCCGCTCAACTCCACCTGATTGGTTGGTGTGTCAACCAATCAGGGAGAGTCGGGGGGCAGAAGAGAGGGGGCAGTGGGAGAGTCCCTATGTGACGCGGAAACGAGGGTGCGCGCGCACTATGTGACGTATTGTTTGTCGGAAAAAAAAAGAAAAGACTCGCGAGCTCGTGGACTATGGAAGAGAAACTCATTGTAGCTGTGTGTTCGCGACAATTCCTTCACGACCAGTCAAGTCTGCTCGACAGAGACGGAAATAAAAGGCTCCTCGCCTGGCGGAGTGCACTCTGTATACCGGTAAGCTCCTCCCACACCCCGTCGCCACAGCAACGAAGCCGCCGCAACACTACAGTTTGGACAACACTGGGTAGCGCGTCCACTTCCGTGCGTGAGGAGCGTTTTCGGAGGTAAAAACGCTGCTCGGTGTGACCACACCATAAGGATGGAGGAGTCACGACGGACGCTCCAAGGCAGCCACAAATCTCACACCATCACAGCAGTAGCTGTGATCATGTTACTGTGGGTGTAGACGGATCGGAGTCGAACCAGATTTCTCTTCCTGTTTTTGAAAGGAAACTGGGCTCCTTATCAACAAATGATCTTAAGTCTGCCGGTCACAAAGGACCATCTCCACGTTCACACGTTGTAGCTGCCCCTTTATTATTCATGAAGGACACACAACGCCCAAGCGGTGAACGAGCAGCACGTGACTTCCCTCACAAAGCTGCATCAGACTTGTTCCCACACAACATTATCCCACTGGGTGAGACACCAAATGGAATTAGGAGGTCTGCTCGTTTACAAAAACTGCAGCCCCTCAATCCAATACATCCTGTTTTGGAGGGAAATAATAAGCTCCTTGCTCCAACTCGATCTAATAAAATTAATAGACTTCATCTGTCTTCGACGAAACTCGATCAGTGCGGTCTGTTAACACATCAACGTGAAGGCCCTCTCCCCAACCTGGTGGACCCTCAAAGGCTCACACAGGACGTTGCAGTCCAGCCACTTAGGCCAGGGACTGGAACTAATTCCAGCCTGTTAGCTGAAAAGGACAGGCTGATGGCTTCGGGCCTACCGGAGAACGTGGTGAAAACCATACAGAATGCCCGTGCTGGGTCAACACAGTCCTTATACGCGCAGAAGTGGCGCATTTTCGAAGCCTGGTGCTCAGAAAGGAATATTATTCCTTATGCTTGCGACCTGGCTCAGCTCCTTACCTTCCTTCAGGATCTACTGGAAAAGGGTCGTTCTTATTCAACGATTAAAGTGTTCCTTGCAGCTATCTCTGCTTGTCACGAGGGCTGGGGACACAGGACTCCTGGAGCTCATCCAATCATAATGAGATATATGAAAGGTGTGCTTCGAACCAAGCCACCCAGCAGGACCTTGACCCCTGGTTGGGATCTTGGCCTGGTCTTGGGGGCTCTTTGCGACCCGCCATTCGAGCCTCTGAGCGAGATTAAGATAGATCTTCTATCTTATAAAACTGCTCTTCTCCTGGCTCTTTGCTCGGCGAAACGCGTGGGTGACCTCCACGCTCTATCTGTACATCCGTTATGTACCATATTCGCCCCTGACGGGTCAAAGGTCACCCTGAGGCCTAATCCCGCTTATACTCCCAAGGTCTTGACCTTGAACCATAGGAGTCTAGACTTTGATCTATCCTCCTTCCCACCTGCCCCTGTCCTTACTCAGGAACAGGAGAGACTAAAGGCTCTATGCCCTGTGAGGGCTTTACGCACCTACATGCAGAGAACAGCCAAATGGAGGGAAACAAACCAACTGTTCGTCTGCTTTGCCGCACCTGCTACAGGAAAGGTCCTATCAAGACAGCGCCTCTCACATTGGATGACGGAGACCATTAAAGGTGCTATATGTAACTTTTCTAAAAATATATTTTTAACATATTTCTTCACTCTGTCACTATCTCCTGACAGACTGATGTTAGACAGGTAATCTCTGAAAAAAACTTTAAAAAAATATTGTCCCCTTGCTTCTCCAGGTGGTAAATAAGCATTTCTAAAAAGCAAAAGTGACCCGCCGTTAACCAGCCAATAAAAACAGAGTTTGTAACCAGCCAATAAAAACAGAGCTTGAATTTGAATCAGCCAATAAAAACAGAGCTTGAATTTGAATTTCAGCAGACCACGGGCGGGGGGAGGGGGGGCAGAGCCATATATGGCTCTGAGGGGGAGGGAGCAGAATGCTTTTCCCTGTTGAAAATATTTCTAAGTGCTGCGTGCTACAGAAAGTTACATATAGCACCTTTAAGAGGGCATACAGTAGCAAAGGTCAACAGGTGCCCCCTGGATTGCACGCTCACTCAACTAGGGGCTTGGCCACTTCATGGTCATTGTTCAAGGGCGTGCCAGTTGCAGACATTTGCGTTGCTGCGAACTGGAGCTCATTAAACACTTTTGCAAAGTACTACAGTTTGGATGTTACTGCGTGTGATGTCACTCAGGCTGTTCTTTCTAATACACAATAGAAAGTAGCTTTGAGATGCCTACTGGTCAAAGGCAGACGTTCACACTAGCAGGCATTTTACTGAGCATTTCAAGGGTGTGAATGAATTACGTTCCCATAGCAAGTATGTTGCACCGAGAGACCAACTGAAAGGGAACTGAAAGTTATGCACCATAACTCATGTTCCCTGAAGGAAGGGAACGAGGTGCAACATATCTGGCCCTTTTCAATGCTGAAAGCTCGGTGAAGTGCAATTTTTGAGACAGTTGGAGGGGCGTCAGTCGCTTAAGTACCTAAAGGGCGGTACCTCTAACGCGGGGTGACGCCCCCCTGTCGTAAAAGGCGTGAATGTATTCCATCAGGTAATTGCGCGGGGGCGCAAATCCCATAGCAAGTATGTTGCACCTTGTTCCCTTCCTTCAGGGAACATGAGTTATGGTGCATAACTTTCAGTTGATACAGCGGTGGTGGGATGCATCACAAACAATGATGAGTCCAGCTACAGACAGGAGGTGGAACACCTGGAGAGCTGGTGCAAAGAGAATAATCTTCACATGAATGTGAAGAAGACAAAGGAGATGATTGTGGACTTCAGAAGGAACAAACACACCCATGCCCCACTGAAAATAGGTGGGTCTGCAGTGGAAGTGGTCTCCAGCTACAAATACTTGGGTGTACACATGAATGATAACCTCAGCTGGAGCAACAACACCACCAGCCTGATCAAGAAAGGTCATCAGAGACTCTACTTCCTCAGACGGCTGAGACGAGCTGGTCTGAGCAGCCCAGTCCTCACCTCCTTCTACAGGTGTGCAGTGGAGAGCATCCTGTGCTCCAGCATCAACGTGTGGCATGGAGGCTGCACAGTTGCAGAGAGGAAAGCTCTACAGAGAGTGGTGAAGGCTGCACAGAAGTCTGTTGGAGTCAGTCTCCCCACCATCACAGACATTTACACCTCCAGATGCAGGAAAAGAGCCACCTGCATCATGAAAGACCTCACTCACCCAGCACACTCACTCTTTGCCCCACTCCCCTCAGGACGGAGGTTGAGGAGCATCAAATGTAGAACCACTAGACTGAGGAACAGCTTCTACCCTGAGGCTGTTAGACTCATGAATAAATAAAAATAAAATAAAAATAAACACTGCAAAATATCACATCATGCTGATGCTGATCTGTTTTCTTGTTGCTGTGTTCATCTGTGTTCATCTGTGACCATCTGCTCATACAGACTCATGTTCGTGCTGCTGTTTATAATGATGTTTTTCCACTATATTAGGGCTTAGTGTATTACTAGTTGATGTTTTTCTTAGTTAATTCTAGATGTTATTACTGTTTTTCTCTTGCATTTGTTGTTGGATGTAACTGGGACCCCGTGTACATAATCTCGTTTTCATCACATGTACCACATGCGATGCAAATGACAATAAAGACTCTCTGACTCTGACATTTATTATGTTCATTATGTAAATAGATAAAGTTTGAAAGTGATTTTTGATACAATTAATTTTCTCAAAACTATAACTTTTGAAAGTTGAAATTAAAAAAATGTGTTATTAAGTGTGTCTTGAATGAAAGAAAAAACATGTTTAAAAGTATAAAAATTGTATTAACACTATTAAAGAACGGGTCTTGAATATTTATGTTACACAAATGTTTTATTGCATTAAAGAGACAAATTGAAGAAAATTGTTTAATAAACATGAGAGTTATGAGGGGGTGCCTGAACCCAAAATGGTTCAGGCACCCCCTGAGTCTTTAAGTCTAAAGGTCTTTAAAAACACTCATCAATCCATCACCCCCCACCCCCATTATTAAAATATGCCTTATATCAAAATTATTTTTGCATTTGTTTTTTTTACCTTTTTTTTTTGTTTTTATGACTTTTATTGACACCAATTATCATTTATTTCCACTAAATGTACTCATTGTATTCCAGTATTCCCCTTATGCTGCCGAGGAGTTGCTTTGAATAAAATGTTTCCAGTAAATCTGACTGATTTTTTTTGTAAACTGATCAACTACCGGGTCTGTTTTTGTCATGTTTCAAACTGTGTTTTGTTCTCAAATCCTATTTGACTAAAACGAATATGACAACCCTTAACTAGATTTTTTTTTTAACAGTCTCTTTCAATGCTGCACGATTGTTGCCCAAAAGAGTGCTTTTTTTTTCACACATATGTTTGATTTGATACAGCATCTTTGGCTGTTTTTCCAGCACAGTCCTGCCTGAAGACTGCTACATGCATACTAGATAGGATTACACCTTCTAAGCAGATTTTGTTGTGGAAGGGTTAACACGGATCCCCCTGCTCTGCTGAACAAACAAGGACACCAGCCGAAGACTCGCTGGGCTCTCATTAGGAGATGTTTCCCTTCTTCTCTGCAGCTTTTTGTTGTTGCAGAAGAAGCACATTGCGCCCTCCTACCGTGTCACTGGACTCTTTGAGCAAGATGGCGTACATGGCCTAATGACTAAAGGTTCCTCCATAAAAAGTATACAGCACAGCTCCCTGCAAATTGAGTTTCCTCTTTGTGCCAATTGAGGGTGGTTTATGTAGGCTGCGGGGAGCTCCTTTGAACTCTCGTTCTAAAAAAAACTCCAGATTTCTTGGTCAACCCCACCTCCCCTCTTCCCCACTTTGCTCCCACAACTGGCTCAGAGGAAAAGGTGACTGTGAAGACGTCTAAATTTGTGCCACATTGCTCGGACGGGCTCTCCAAACAAAAAAGGAAAAGGAAAAAACACGTCTGGAAATCAAGCAAAGGTGGCATAACACAAGTGATCCTCCTCTTCTTTGGTGGCAGCAAATGGACTTTTAACAGACAAATGACTACGCTTTCTTTGAGACCAAGGCAGAATGCTGCTTTTATTTAATTCAAGTTGCACCACTGAAGAAAATCAATGAGGACTTCAGTTTGCTCCTCAAAAACTTCAACAAATCGATGCTCGTTTTAACTTGAATATTTTTTTACCTATTGTAATTTCCACCCCATAAGTCGCTTTAGTCCAATTATGTCCAATAAATTGGAAAAATCCATAAACGTGTCGCACCTCCGTATACGTCGCATTTATTATGCGTCACCGCCCTGCTGCATATGGCGGCCACAGGAGCATGCACGGAAAGACTTTAACAAGATGAACACGGTAAAAACAATTATTTGTTTGCTGAAAATTACAGCAACGTGTGGCATGGAGGCTGCACAGTTGAAGAGAGAAAAGCTCTGCAGAGAGTGGTGAAGGCTGCACAGAAGATGTTGGAGTCAGTCTCCCCACCATCACAGACATTTACACCTCCAGATGCAGGAAAAGAGCCACCTGCATCATGAAAGACCTCACTCATCCAGCACACTCACTCTTTGCCCCACTCCCCTCAGGACGGAGGTTGAGGAGCATCAAGTGTAGAACCACTAGACTGAGGAACAGCTTCTACCCTGAGGCTGTTAGACTCATGAATAAATAAAAATAAAATAAAAAATAAACACTGCAAAATATCACATCATGCTGATGCTGATCTGTTTTCTTGTTGCTGTGTTCATCTGTGTTCATCTGTGACCATCTGCTCATACAAACTCATGTTCGTGCTGCTGTTTATTCCCACTATATTAAGCTTAGTGTATTACTAGTTGATGCTTTTCTTAGTTAATTCTAGATGTTATTACTGTTTTTCTCTTTCATTTGTTGTTGGATGTAACTGGGACCTCGTGTACATAATCTCGTTTTCATCTCATGTACCACATGCGGTGCAAATGACAATAAAGACTCTCTGACTCTGACTCAAAGATGTGTCTTAGCTTAACCTTTCCTTAATAAATTTATGTAATTGTCAAGTCAGCTGGATTTAAAAAGTAGTTTCGCTACGTGCACGTGCAGCGAGCGAATACGCTTCATTTCTTTAAAATTTAGCAAGATAAACACTTTAAAAATATATTTGTTTGCTGACAAAATAGCAAAAGTGTTTCTGAGCTTAAACGTTCCTTAATAAATTCACGTAATTGTCAAATCAGCTGGATTTAAAAAGTAGTTTCGCTACGTGCACCCGCACGGTTGGGACCGTTGCATTTTCTTTGAAATTTAGCAAGTTAAACACTTAAAAATATATATTTGTTAGCTGACATTATAGCAAAAGTGTTTCTGAGCTTAACCAATCCTTAATAAATTCACGTAATGGTCAAATCTGCTGGATTTAAATTGTTTTGCATTGATGTCTTCCAAACGGTCGCGTACATTGCGAAAATAAATTATAAATAAATCAAATTTTAGCTCAAACATCTCCTACAGCTAAACAGTTGTAAATGTCCATCAAGTGATAACTTTCTGTAAGTTTCATCAAAATCAGTTGTGTGGTTCATGAGATATTTTGGTAACAAACACTAGTTCAGACCTACCTCCAGAGTTCAGGAGGCCGGGCTGCGACAGAGTGAGTCCGAGCAGAGGAGGCTTTTTTCGGACACATGAGCTTGGAACGGTCGGTGGACCCTAGCGGCCGAAAGTGGTACTGCTCCATTTTTTTTTGTCAGAATGAATGGAAACGGTCATATCTCAGCCAAAAATTAGTCTTAAAAAATATGGGGAAAAAATCCCTAAATATGTTGCTTCGCCCCATAAGTTGCAGGACATGAAAATTAGTTTAAAAAAAACTGCGACTTATAGGCCGGAAAATATGGTATTTTATACAGTTTAAAGGGGCAAAAAAAGTTTTGATTAAGAACACGAGTCTGAACTAAGAAATTTGCCAAAAGGTACTTGCTGTCTGTCTTTTGTCCTCAGCTATCTTTAATGCCAAAAGCGAATGTTGGCGTCGTCCCATGTGGAAGCAACGGGGGCCTGGATGCCCAGGATTCAGCCAAGTGGCAGCAATTGTTTTCCATGTCAGGGGCATGAAAGCCGGGCTCGTTCTACAATAATCAAAACCCCCCGAAAGTCTCTGTATAAATCCCGAGACCTCTTCTTCTTCTTTCTCCCCCCCTCCAACACAACCCCACCATTTTCACAATTATGCACACGCATTGCCATAAATCTAATGCGCTTTCATGATCTGTGGGAGCGAAGTACATAAAGCGTGCTTGGCGGATTTGCATACAAACATACTTATTCTAAATCCCCCTCAGAAGTTGTAAATGATTGTCTTTTCCTGAAATACATCTCAGCAAATTGTATTTGGGCATGTTTATGAATCCTATTATGGCATGGGTTTTATCATATTTTGTGGACAGTGATGGCTTCTCAGCATAGCTGTTAAGAAGAGGAAGAGAGGGGCCTTGGGCAATAGACTTTGTCATTTGTTTCAGACGGGCTCTGGATTCCCCATCTCTGCTCCATGACAGGTTCACAGTACCAAGATGAATCTGTGCTCCCTGCTAGATGAGTAATTTAGTAACTCTTGTCTACTGGCTGAAAAGAGCTGTTCATTTGACTCTTTGATGCAGGACTTCCAATGCATTACATGGATACGAACAGCAGGCAGTAAAACTGGTCAAATCTAACTCTGATTGTTGACATTTTACTTCCAAGCATATTTTTTACACCTACAAAACTTAGTGACACACTCAATGGTAAAAGTTGTACACTATAATTACAATAGAGCTGTTTCCATTTTACTTTCTAGGTGTCTGGTCTCTTCAAATGTGTTCTTTTCGCTGATGATACAACTTTTTTTTTTTGTTCTGGTACTAATATTGAACAACTATTGGAGTCAATGATGAAGGAGTTTGTTAAAATTCAGAATTGGTTTAAACTCAACAAATTATCATTAAACTTGGAAAAAACAAACTATACGATATTTAGTAATATAAATAGAACAATTGATGTTGAATTTCAAGTTGAGGATTCAGTCAGCGGATTTGGATGTTGTCAGTCCATACAATGGGCGCTATCAACTGTTATCATCCCCATATCGGTGAAACTGTCACAATCTACGTGATTCGTTGATATGTAGAGTTAGTGAGGCAAAATTTTTGGGTGTTGTCATTGACGATAATCTATTGTGGAAACAACATATTAATTCTGTTAAAACGAAAATATCTAAATCTATTGCAATATTTTATAGAGTTAGACATCTACTAGGCCAAGATGGTGTAGTGGCTAGGGAATCAGACTTGGGATCCGAAGGACCCAGGTTCGAACCCCGGCCATGGCACACCTTGGGGTGTCTATGAGTGCACATCTATTTTCCCCAGCTCCCCGGGCGCTGACTACGGCTACTCACTGCACTACCTAGTGGTGGTTGGGTTAAATGCAGAGACCCAATTTCGTCTGTCAAGTATGGGAAACATACACAGATGACAAAAATGTGACATTCATTTTTATTTATTTATTTCCTAAACGACAAGGCACTGTATTTGTTGTATAATGCAATAGTTGTGCCACATTTGATTTATTGTGTTAATGTTTGGGGAAAAGCGTGTAAATCAATCACAATGCCTATTTTTATTTTGCAGAAAAGAATTGTAAGAATTATAACAAGAAAACATTACTGTCACCCATAAAATTAATTATTTTATCAAATGAAGTTGCTGAAGTTCTATAATTTGGTGGACTATAACATTTTGTCACTTATGTATAGAGCTCATAAAAATACACTACCATCAAATATCCAAATACATTTTGTGAAAAGATCAAGTTCTTACAATCTCAAGGGGACATATGTATTTGTAAAACCGCAGTTTAGAACTGATTTGAAAGGAAGAACTGCCTTAATTTAAGGAATGTGATTATGGAATGACTTAATGACCAATGTTAAAGAAGCCAAATCAATCCTTGTATTTAAGAAACTAGTTAAAAACGAATTGTTAAACAAATATAAATGAATGTACAATATTTAAATGAGTAATAAATGTGAATTGAAAATTTATTGAGTTATTTACTTATTTTGTTATTATAGAAAAAAATTGTTTGAATTGTTATTAGAAAAATAAGGAGCAGATTTAATAAGATACTTTCTTCATCTGCTACCTTTCATTTTATATATTTTTAAACATTTTTCCCATTATACATATGTTAATCGTTGTATTTCATTATTATAAAACGAATAAATGAATAAAACAAAACAAAAACAAAACTTTCTGTGTCTGTTGGCAAAAATAGTGCACGAACCACTGAACAAATTTCACTGAAACTTGTAGAAAGTATTAATTTGATGTACATCTACAGCTGCTTACCTTCTGCAGACAACTTGATTTAAGAATGCTGCCACAGCCAAATGATTTTAGATTAAGTAAAAGTGGTCATAACTTGGTCAGTTTTACAGATTTTCAACAAAAATTTGTGGCGGTAGTAACTAGTATTGTTTCCCAACAAATACCCCAAGCATCATACGTAACATTTTTTATTTATTTTATTTATTCATTTTATAATAATGAGATACAATAATTAACATATATGTAATTGAAGAGAGAGAGAAAAAAATACATTAAAAGAAAATATTTACATAATGAATTACAACAATTAACATATGTAATTGAAAAAGAAAAAACATATAAAGAAAAAACATATAAAGAAAAATATATATAAAATATAAAATGAAAGGTAGCAGATGAAGAAATATCTTGTTAAATCTACTCCTTATTTATCTAATAGAATTTAGACAAAATGTTCTATAATAATAATAAGTAAATAACTCAATCAACCTTCAATTGTGTATATTACTCATTTAAATACATTCATTAAATACATCATTCAGTTGCTCCCGGTAGGACTGGATGGCGACTTGCATGACAGTCTTCCGGTGTATGAATGTGTGTATGAATGGGTGGATGGTTGGTATTGTAAAGTGCTTTGTGGCCACTCATAGGGGGCTGGAAAGCGCTATATAAATAAGCTCCATTTACCATTATGTTTGTTTAACAAATCAACTTTAAGCAGTTTCTTAAAGAGATGAGAACTTTAACATTAATTTCAAAGTTCATGCTCAATCATCCAGGTACCAAATCCAGTGAGGTCATCTGGACAGTTTCTTTTTTGTAGAAAGACGTTTCACTCTCTATCTGGAAGGCTTCATCAGTCTGAGGAGACAAGAGATGTCTCCAAATGGCTTGACACTCGGGTCACAATGTTGGCTGGGGCTGCCTGCCTGGAGGAGTCGACGGGGGACAGGACAGCCCCAGAAACCGTCTCCAGCAAACTGGTTGGTCCACTAAAGGAGCGAACTGCTTGGTGGGGAAACGGTTTACTCGGGACTCCTCAGACTGATGAAGCCCTCTGGATAGAGGGTGAAACGTCTTTCTACAAAACAAAAAAACTGTCCAGATGACCTGACTGAGCATTATGATTTAATATAAACTGTTACAGTCAATGCTGTCTGTCTGTTAGCTGAACAAACTTGTGAACTAGTAGACAGATTCAAATAAAACTTTCAGAAAGTAATAGCAGAATCAACAAAGTCCATGCTCAATAATCCAGGTATACAATCCAACAATTTTCAGTCAGGTCATCTGGAGAGTATTTATTTATTTATTATTTTTATTTACTTATTTATTGTGTTGAAATGTTTCACCTTCTATCCAGAAGGCTTCATCAGTCAAGTAAACACACAACACAAAACCAATTCTTCCCCCAACAGCTTACTCCAAAGTGGAACAAACCAGTTTTGTTGCTGGTAAGATGGTCTCTTTGGCACACCCCCTCCTCCGGTGTCGGCCCTCTCCCTCGTCAACGGTCATGTCAAACAGGTTCAAAACCAACAAAGTCCATGCTCAATAACCCAGGTATACTAGCCAACAAATTTCAGTCAGGTAATAACAGAATGTACAGGTTCATCTAAAAACTAAGAATAGCATGAAAAAGTTCTCTTTTTTGTCAATAATTTCATAAAGTACAGTAAAGCTCATATTACATATAGACTAATGGAGAGAAATATTTCAAGCCATTTTTTCTTCTAATTTTGATTATTATGGTTTACAGATAAAATTTTTTTTTAAAAATCAGTGTCTCAGAACATTGGAATATTCCACAGCCAGCTTTTGATACCTTTGACAGTGTGGACAGGAACCAGGTCCTGCTGAAAATGAAACCAGTATCTCCATTAGATTCATCAGCAGAGGAAGCATGAAGTCTCTTAAATGTTAAGGTAGATACTGCATTGACTGTGGTCTTCAGAAAACACAGTGCACCAATACCAGCAGAGGACATGGACCCAAACCATCACTGACTATGGAAACTTTACTGTATTTTCTGGACTATAGGTCATAGTCTTTTGCCTAATTTGCATGTCCTGCAACCTATAGAGAGGTGAGACTTGTTTATGGATTTTTTCCCATATTTTTAGACCAATTTTTGGCTCAGATATGACCGTTTTTCATTTTGGCAAAAAAAATGGTGCAGTACCACTTTTGTCCGCTAGGGGACACTTCCAGAGAGTCCACCGACCGTTTCCAGCTCATGTGTACGAAAAAAGCCTCCTCTGCTCGGACTGACTCTGTCGCTGCCCGGCCTCCTGCTCTGGAGGTAACTACTTTTTGCTGTGTTTGTTGCAAGATAAGTTAAGAACCACAGGACAGATTTTTTTCAAACTTACAGAACGTAATTACTTGGTGGTCATTTACAAACTGTTACCTGTATGAGAGATTTGAGCTAAAATTCGATTTATTTATAATTTATATTAGCAGCGCACGCGACGGGTTTGGAAGAAGTCAAAGCGAAAAAATTTAAATCCAGCTAATTTGAACATTTCGTGAATTTATTAAGGAACGGTTAAGCTCAGGAACTCTTGTGCTATAATGTCAGCTAAGAAATATGTTTTTTAAGCGTTTATTTAGCTAAATTTTAAAGAAATAAAGCCATCTCACCTGCGCACGTGCACATGGCGAAACTACTTTTTAAAATCCAGCTGCTTTGACAATAGACTATATGCCACGGACTTCCGTTCTAGCACTTCCGCATGCATGAGCCGGACCGCGCACTTCCGGTTAGCGGGAATGACACGAACATAAATGACTAAATACAATTAATAAAACATCTACATACACACCAATAATAACTCTATACACATATAAATCCATATAAATCTATAGCGACGTTTCCCCTACGGATAGCCGCGATAAATTGTCGCCCTAACCCCCCCTCGGCGGGGGAACGGAACAGCTGTACCCACCGGTGGGCGGACACAACGGAACTCACTCGTAGTGCCAGTAGCGCACAGCCGCTTCCCGTTTCGGGTCGTTGTCATGGTCTGCTACTAGGAGCTAACGCTAACAACAACGGCAGTGGATGGGAACAGGAAGTGCAGGATGTGGCCGATATTTTAACGGAAATATGTAACAACTACCCGTGGCATATAGCCTATTGCGTTCATTTATTAAGGAAAAGTTCAGCTAAGACACATCTTTGCTATAATTTTTGGCAAACAAATAATTGTTTTTACCGTGTTAATCTTGTAAAGTCCTTGCGTGCTCGCTCGCTTCTGTGGCCGCCATTTTCAGCAGGGCAAATGAGGCGCTGACGCGTCGCGTAGCGGTGACGCCTAATAGATGAGACCTAGATAAAGGTGCAATCTGTTTATGGATTTTTGCAATTTATTACCAATAATTGGACAAAGCGACTTATATAACGGTGCGATTAATCAGGTGGAAATTACGGTACTCTGGACTTCAAGCAACATAGAATCTGATCCTCTCCACTCTCCAGACTCTGGGCCCTTGATTTAGAAATGGCATGAACATTTATTTATTTTCTGAGAAGAGGACATTGGACCACTGAGCAACAGTCCAGTGCTTTGTCTCCTCAGCAGGTAACACTTCTGATGTTGTCTCTGGTTCAGGCTGGCTTCAAAGAAGCTGCTACCACAAACAACACCACATGTCTCCAGGAGTACTCAGACACTGTATGTTCATACATCACCAAGTGCATTGATGATGTAACCAACCTTAAAACCATCACTGTTCGGGCTAACCAGAAGCCATGGCTGACAGCTGAGGTTTACAGACTCCTGAGAGCCAGGAATGCTGCCTTCAAAGCGGGAGATCAGGTGGGCCTGAGGGCAGCCAGAAACAACCTGGACCGGGGCATCAGAAAGGCAAAGAAGCAGTATTCTGGGAAAATAGCTCACCGTTTCAAGGACAGCAGGGATACACGCAGTCTGTGGCAGGGAATACAGACCATCACAAACTACAAACCACCCCCCCAGACCTGTGACAGCTCAGCCTCTGCGCTGAATGAACTGAATGAGTTCTTTGCTCGGTTCGAGGCAAGTAACAGCACACCAGCACATAAACTCCCCCCCTCTCCTGATGGCCAGGTGCTGACGCTGTCCTCAGACAGCGTAAGGCGATCATTCATCAAGATTAACGCCCGGAAGGCCTCTGGTCCTGACAACATACCTGGTCGTGTGCTGAAGGACTGTGCAGGGGAACTCGCAGCGGTCTTCACGGACATCTTTAACATCTCACTGAGCCAGGCCATCGTCCCCACCTGTTTCAAAGCCACCACCATCATCCCTGTCCCAAAGAAGGCAACGCCCGCATGCCTCAATGACTATCGCCCAGTAGCACTCACCCCCATCCTGATGAAGTGCTTTGAACGGCTAGTCATGAAAAGCATCACATCTGTCCTCCCTGACTCCCTGGATCCCTTCCAATTTGCATACCGACCTAATCGCTCAACCGACGATGCCATCTCCTCTGCCCTTCACACAGCTCTCACACATCTGGACACGAAGGACTCCTATGTTAGAATGTTGTTCATCGACTTCAGCTCGGCATTTAACACCATCATCCCCCAACAGCTCATCCTTAAACTGGACAGTCTGGGGCTGAACACCTCAATGTGTAACTGGCTGCTAGACTTCCTGACCGGGAGACCACAGACAGTACGGATCGGGAGTAACACATCTAGCACCATCACATTGAACACAGGGGCCCCACAAGGATGTGTGCTGAGCCCCCTTCTATTCACCCTGCTAACACACGACTGCACACCATCGTACAGCTCCAACCACTTCATCAAGTTTGCGGACGACACAACAGTGGTAGGTCTCATCAGCAACAACGATGAGACGGACTACAGGAACGAGGTGAGCCGCCTGGCCTTGTGGTGCGGACACAACAATCTCACTCTCAACGTGGAGAAGACAAAGGAGATTGTTGTGGACTTCAGGAAGAGGGATGCCCAACATCCCCCTCTGACCATCAACAGCACCGCAGTGGAGAGAGTAGACAGCACCAAGTTCCTGGGAGTGCACGTCTCAAAGGACCTGTCCTGGAGCAGGAACACTGCAGCACTGGCAAAGAAGGCTCACCAGCGTCTCTACTTTCTCCGCAAGCTGAAAAGGGCTGGAGCTTCAACCCCCATCATGAGCACCTTCTACAGAGGTGCCATAGAAAGTGTCCTGACCAGCTGCATCACTGTGTGGTTTGGTGCATGTACTGCATCCTGCCGCAAGAGCCTCCAGCGCATTGTGAGAGCAGCTGAGAAGATCGTGGGCACCTCCTTGCCCTCACTGCAGGACTTACACAGCAAACGCCTCACTCGGAAAGCCCACCGCATGGCAGGTGATCCCACACACCCACTACACAGCTGCTTCAGACTGCTGCCATCAGGAAGGAGACTGAGGAGTCTCCAGGCTCGAACCAGCAGACTGAGAGACAGCTCTGTTCATCAGGCAGTCAGAATGCTAAACACTCTGCCTGCTCTGCCTCCCCTCCCATTTGAACTGCCTTAACACTAAAACTTTCTCACATATTATCACTCAACACAAAGTTTTTAACACTAGACTCTGTGTCACCAAACGGGTTTTCACTAAACTCTCGGTCATGTGCTCATACAGTTTGCACTACTTCTCATAATTGCACTAATGTCTGTATTACATCACTGCCTATAATCATAATACTGTTTACATTCTCTGTTTACATTTATTAATACTGTTTACTTTTATTACTACTGCTTACATGTAATTACTACTGTTTACATTTATTTACACTACTTTAATATCTACACCACTGCTGGTACATATACAGTGTGCTCTGAACGGTCTTATTTAGGGATGCCCAATGTGCCTTACTGCATATGCCACTTTTTGCCTCTACAACAACATCAACTACTACCTCATACATATACTGTGTACATTGACTCATTCGCTGCTTTGCCACTTTGCAAATGTCAATGCTAGAAACCTTTAGTTTATTTTAGTTATACTTTTTATACTCTTTTTTTATACCACTATGCAAAAAAAAAAAAAAAAAAAAAAAAACACACAGGACAGTGTTAGTTTTACTATTTTTATGCTTATGTCTATTATTATATGTTTCAGTGTTTCAATGTTTAGATGTTTACTGTTGCACCGAGGGACTGAGAGAAACGCAATTTCGGTCCTGTGTATGTCCTGCACTGTACATATTGCAGATCTGACAATAAAGTTGACTTTGACTTTGACTTGAGGAGTGAGACATGTGTAGCTCATGTCCATAACCAGCTGATCAGGCTGCGACACCAAGAGTTTACAAGACTGAACCTCTTCACTGTAGCCTAACCTTCTGAGATGCAGACTATTGGTAAGACATAATTATCAAAATTACAAGAAATAAAGTCTTGAATTATTTCACTCTATGTGGAATGAATCTGTGTGATAAATGTGTTGCACTTTCTGAAAGGACTTACTAAATTTTCTTTGAACTTTTTCACAAATTCTAATTTTTTAGACGCACGTGAGTTATCCAATTTCAGATATGGCTGCCACAGATAGCTGACTTTATAAAACTTAATTGTTTGCATAACTCTGACATTTTATAGTTGACTTATAGTTAATTTAAAGTTATAGTTTTTACGTTCGATAATGCCAATGGAAATATCAAAGCAAATGTGTTCTTGTTTTTAGTACCTTGTGTTACATGGCATCTTGATTAGACTCTTTGTAACTTTTTATTTGATTTTAATTGATTTTTGTTGAATTGTTGTTGTCTGTGCGTTATATGTTGTCTGTCTAAAACATGTCTCTTTTGAAAATGAGTCCTCATGACTCAATGCGACTAACCTGTATGAATAAAGGTTGAATACCATACCATACCATACCAGCTTTATTTATAGAGCACTTTAAACACCTACAGGACCAAAGTGCTGTACACGCAACAAAACAATCACAATCAGGTAATAAAATGATTAAAATAATTAAGAGTCACATAATAAAAGTTGAGCAATCATACAATCAGATAAAACAAGCGACTAAAATGATTAAAAGTCAACATCTCAGATGGTGCCATAGGCCAGGGAGAAGAGATGAGTTTTTAGAAGAGATTTAAAAACAGAATAGGTATTAAGGTCAATTTAATTCTGGTTGTAGCTGAGAGTCATCACTATTTAATCTTTATTTATACAGGTTATTATTATTATAATTAGACCTTTATTTAAACAGGCATCATTGAGTGACTTTGACTCATTTTCAAGAGAGACCTGTTTGGGAGCAGATGGTGGGGGTTAAGGGCCTTGCTCAAGGGCTAAAAGTGGGGAAAATGAGGGTGGAGGTAGGCGTGGGTGTTTCACCTTTTCCACCCATATTTTGATGTTGGTAGGGGAAGTCGAACCGGCAACCTTCTGATCACAAGCCCAACTAACAGATCTTGCATGATATTCTAAAAAAGCTAAGTCTGGTCCTCTGGACATTCAAAACAAAACAAAAAATGTAGAAACGTTTCGTCTTTTGTCCGAAATACTTCCTCAGTCTGAGATGCTGTAATCAGCTCAGTCTTATAAATAGCACCCTCTCATAGTGGATCAACCAGTTGGCTGATGACAGCCGAAACCAGCTGCTCACATGATCAAGGAGGACCATCAGCCTAACGATGGATCGTTAGCACCCTGATGGTTGTTTGCTATTCACAGAGGGCTGAGTGATACTAGCATTTATAAGACTGAGCTGAATACAGAAGCTCAGACTGAGGAAGTCTTTCGGACGAAAGACGAAACGTTTCTACAATTTTTTTTTAATGTCCAGAGGACCAGACTTGGCTTTTTTTTTAGATTTTTCTAAATGGATTATTGAGCATGCATCAGGGTAATGCATGATATTGTTTATCATTCACAAGGTTTGACCAAAACGCCATCAATTGGTCTTTTCTGGCATGAAAAGCAATACCCTTGTATGAATGCTAGGCTTTATTTACATCTTGCAAAAATAATAATGACATAATCAAATGAAACCTTGCACAATACAATGATAGTAGAGGAGTTTTTCTTGGGCGCTCCAAAGCTGCAAGACTACAGAGGAGAGGAAGACTTTGTTGGAGGCCTGGACTGCCAAGGAGATGACTAAATCCTGATGTGCCCCTTTAGCAACTGAAAATCCAAGGCTAAATACTGAAGACACCTCAAGCTAGGTAGCTATGTTGCCACCTGAGTTAAAAAAAAGAGGAACTAATTTTATTTTCCGGCAGTAAAATTTCAACATGTCAACAGTTTATGTGAAATATTTCCCCGTATTATAATTGCGCCTTATGTAGCCTGACAGGACCGGTTGGGATCCTGGGCTCTTGTCAGAACCAGCCATTAATTGGTACAACAAGCCGCTGAGTGGGGAGGTCATAAACATTTCAAGAGTTATAAAACTTTCATTAAGTTCTCACGATATTGCGCCAGTGAATGACCCTCTCCTTTTTTTTTTTTTTTTTGTCTGGCTGGTGTTGAAGAGGGGAACGATTGTGAACAAGCGGCCTCTTTGTGGTGAAGGGAGCCTTTTTCAAACTGTCTCGGCCTCTTGACTCGTCCTAAGCCAGAGATCAGAGCTTGGAAAGTGGCAAAACAAAGGGCCGATTTAATGAGATTGTAAAACAGGCCGAGGAAAACGAGGGGGTTACCAAATAGCCAGACTGCCAGCTCTGGCCCGTTTCAAAAGGTCTTTTCAAGATCCCCCCTAAGCCGTCTCAGTACGAGCAAGAAAAAAAAAATTAAAAAAGAACAAAAAAAATCAAAGGAATCCAAATGCTTCAACAGATTTTGACATGAGGAACATGTGGATATTTGTTTGCTGTTTTCCACAAGAAGGGGCTGCATTCCTGCGCGTTCCACATTTCACATGTCAGAAAAGTATTTTTAGCCTTTGGGAGCGAATTTCTTTTGACTGCAGTCATCAAACGAGAGACGTCAGATTGCAAATTTCAACTGACGAAGAAGATTCTTGAAAATGCTTTTAAATCAACACAAAGATTTTCTTAGAACAACTAGAGCAGTCGTCAAATAAAAGAATTTGACGGAAAGTAATTGCGATACAGTCGTAAGGCGGGGCTTCTCTCTGTTTACACGCCCTATAAATAGTACTGACACACATCGCAAAAACAACATTTCCATTTTTTATTTTTTATTTATTAAATTTATTCATTTTACATCAATAAAAAACAACGTTTAAACATACAGTGTGTAATATAAAAGACATAAAATGAAAGGAGGCAGAGAGAAGAAATAATCTTATAGTATCTGCCCCTTTTTTTTTCAAATAACAAAAAATACAAAAGCAAACTCAATCCAAACAATTAACTAAGGCAATGTTTTTCAAGTACCGTATTTTCTGGTGTATAGGTCGCATTGTCCAATTATCACCAATAGATTGGAAAAACCCCTAGATAGGTCGCACCTACGTTTAGCTCTGCTGCAAATGTCTGCCACAGGAGCGCACAGCAAGGCTTTTAAGAAGATTAACACTTAAAAACAATTATTTGTTTGATAAAAATTATAGCAAATATGTGTCTGAGCTGAACTTTTCCTTAATAAATGAACGTAATTGTGAAATGAGCTGGATTTAAAAATTTGTTTCGCCGAAAGTGATAACAAGCCATATATAGGTCGCACCGGTGTATAGGTCGCAGGCCTTGAAAAAAAAACATAAAAAGGTGCGACCTATACACCGGAAAATACGGTAATTGAACAAAAACCTTCATTTTTTGACTAGAAAATTACTAATAGAATGGATTTAACTAAAGATTTTCGTATTTTGTTAACAACTTAGATTTTATCATTTTTTTTAAACACAAGCATAGATTTAGCACATTTAACATCGTTTTACAAATTGTTCCATGAATCAATTCCCTGTATCGAAACAGTCCGACCCTTCAAACTGGCCCTATACTGAGGTTTTGCAAAAATCTCCGTTCCCTTAAGACTATAACAACAAGACCTTCTTTTGACAAAAAACTTTTGAACGTTCATGCTGCTTCTGAGTTGTTCTTTCTAAACAACGGCAGCGTCGTGTTTATCGCAATACATCTGTCACGTATCTTCCAAAAAAAAGAAGCCTCTGTGGAATTAGACCATTTAACCCCTCCTCGGTTGTCATTAGAGAGGGGGTGTGTGTAGAGGATGAAGAGAAGGAAGGAGGGGCAGGGGAGGAGAAGAATGAAAACAAGCCAGAGTTGAGGAGATAACCATCAGGGTCCTAAACCCATTATGTGGCCCCTGTCCGCTGTTGAGTGTCAGGAGTCACACCCAGGCCCAGTTAGCCTGGAGCTGTTGACCTGATGGTCCCTGCTGACATTTCCATTCAGATGAATGGCTCTTTGCTGCATGCTAGGAAGTGTCCAGTTTGACCCTTACCTGCCCCGAGATTCCCTCCCCTATTAACTGGGCAGCGGCCCTCTGTCTAACCTGTATTCTGTTTCTGCCGGCCCCCCTCCTCGGCTCCGTCGGCTGAGCCCGTCCACGGTAATAATGGAGGACAAATGAAGCCAGCCAGCCCTAATGGTGGTGGGTTTTAATGGCACCAAGCTTCTTTCATTTAGACAAGAAGTGAGGGATGAGGGAGCCAAGCCCTGCAACAGTAAAAAAACCACGCAGTGACTGGCGTTCTCTCATTTTAAGGTTATAGGACGCCGTTAAGCTCTTTCAGGGAAGACGTGACGGTAATGGGCTCGTCGGGTCACCGCGCTGCACACAGCTGTTTCTTTTATGTTCGTTAATTTGCTCCGAGGAGAAAATAAAAGCAACGCGAAGGAGTCTTTTTAGGAGGCCCGTGGACTTGAGAGACCCAAATACCAAAAGGACCGTCATAGGTGCGCTGTAGTTAACAAACGTGATTAACAAGAACACAAGTAATCAGTCCAGAGAAGTGTGTCATTAAATCGCACACCCCGCGCCTCCTCCCCCACGTGATTAATTTGCAGCTCATAATGACGGAATGAACCTTCTCCGTGTCCTTAATGACCCTGGTTAATCTTTTAAAGAAGCAGGGAGGAGTGTAGACGAGAGAGAGAGAGATAGGCCGAGAGAATCCAACGGGGAGGAGAGAGGGACCAGATATCAACTGCCTGCATTAAAACAGGAGTTTGCAGTGATATACCGTATTTTCCGGACTATAGGTTGCGGCTTTTTATCATTTTTTCATTGCCTGCGACCTATACAGTATTTTCTGGTGTATAGGTCGCACCTGTGTATAGGTCGCATTGTCCAATTATCACCAATAGATTGGAAAAATCCCTAGATAGGTCGCACCAGTGTATGGGTCGCACCTACGTTTAGCTCTGCTGCAAATGTCTGCCACAGGAGCGCACAGCAAGGCTTTTAAGAAGATTAACACTTAAAAACAATTATTTGTTTGATAAAAATTATAGCAAATATATATGTCTGAGCTGAACTTTTCCTTAATAAATGAACGTAATTGTGAAATGAGCTAGATTTAAAATTTTCTTTCGCCGAAAGTGATAAAAAGCCATATATAGGTCGCAGGCCTTGAAAAAAACATAAAAAGGTGTGACCTGTACACCGGAAAATACAGTAGTCAAGTGTGACCTATATACGGCTTTTTATAAAATAAGCTGATTTGTAATCATTTATTAACAAAAATTAAACAGACACACTCTTACAATAATGTCAGCTAACAAATATATTTTTTAGGTGTTTATC
>JBBPBX010033355.1:0-17044 GCA_038048925.1 Garcialebias charrua
ACAAATCATTATATTTACATAATTGGGCTGAAAACAATATTAATTTGGTAAACCAATTACTCGACAGTAATGGTGAGTGGTATAATTATGATCAGTTTCTAAGTCACAATAATATAGATATTCCTCTGAGTGAATTTAATTTGGTCAGGAAGGCTATTCCAATAAGTTTACAGTCTTTAGCGCAAAACATACATCTTGATGAAGTGTATTTACTTGACTCAATCTCGATTGACGGAACTAGCATAATGCACAAGAAATTTACAAATGGATTCATCAGAACTCATTTAGAGGCTTTATCAGTTCCCATATGCAAATATAGATGGGATTATTTAAGCAAAAAAACATGGAATGGAATTTTTTTGTTACCTCATAAATATATACTCAACAATAAGATCAAAGAATTTTTATTCAAAGTTATACACAGATATTACCCAGTTAAAGATAACATTTGTCGATTCTTCTCTGATGTTAGTAACAACTGCTCTTTTTGTCAGAATGAAGGTGAGAGTATTGAACACTTGTTTGTAGAATGTCCTCATGTTGTATTATTTTGGTCAGATGTACAACGTTTCCTGACAACAAAAGTTAGAAAAAATATTGTTTTGTCTAAATTACAAATTTTGCTCATTTTCAACAATTCAAACTTCTCTTCAGAAGAGATATATTTAGTTAATCTTATTGTAATTTTAGCAAAATATTATGTCCACAAGATGAAATGGAGTGAAAAAAGCCCCTCATGGAATAATTTTAAAGAATCTGACTTAAAAACATACATTGCATCTATTGAAAAGCTTACTTTGAATAATCAGAAGCTTAGAAAAACAAGAACTATTTTCTCAAAATTTTATGTCTCATAATCAGACCCCTGTATGATATTGTTTATTGCATTGTTACTTATATCTTTATTTAATTTTTGCTTTTTGTTTTATTTTACTTTCTTGTAATGGACTCTGTTCTGTATGATATTTTTGGACTATTGTCAAAATTTGGTTCAATAAAAAAAAAAAATGACGCGTATTAAACACCGAAGCGTATAGTGTACAATTTTTTCGTGTTTATTGTTAATCACAACCCCCCCAATGTTAGACCTAAAGTTACGCCCCTGGCTGAAAGAAGCTGGTTTTGACAACAGAACTGATCTGTTTATCAAGCTTTAAATCGGAGTCAAGCTGCACTCCAAGATTTCTGACCACCGGGTTGAAGTGGGGGAGGGGAAAACCAACACTGGGACTGGGAAGGATGTTGCTGGTGTCACCGGGGCACTAAATAAAATGCATTCAGTTTTATCTGTGTTTAGGTGGAGGAAGTTTTGAGAGAGCCAGTGCTTAATGTCATTTAAGCAGTTGACAAGAGTGTTTGAACTGAGTGAGGGGTTGGGAGTAACTGGCAGATAGATTTGTAAATCATCTGCATACATATGAAAAGACAGATTATGTTGTGCAATGATTGATCCTAATGGCAGCATGTAAAGAGAGAAGAGGACTGGCCCCAGAATGAATCCCTGTGGTACGCCAGAGGTGAGAGAGGTCGTGGGCGGCTGTGGCATAGTGGTAATGGCAGTCGTCCCCCAATCGGAAGGTTGGCGGTTCGAATCCCGGTTCCCCACACCATGTGTCGTTGTGTCCTTGGGCAAGACACTTAACCCTGAGTTGCTCCCGGTAGGACTGGAAAGCACCTTGCATGGTAGTCTGCCGCTACCGGTGTATGAATGTGTGTAGCACTTTGAGATTTTCACCAATGAAAAGTGCGTTATAAATTAAATTCATTATTATTATTATTATTATTATGAAGAGGAGGACAGATCACCTATCATGACAGAAAAGGTTCTCCCAGTTAGGTAAGATCTGAACCATTCTAGCACAGCTCCCTGGAGGCCAACCAGCTGAGACAAGCGGTTGATTAGTACCTGATGGTCGACGGTGTCAAAAGCTGCTGAGAGGTCTAACATCACCAGCAGAACAGGGTTTTTTGCATCCAGAGACAGAAGAATGTCATTCTGCACTTTGAGCAGTGCAGATTCAGTACTGTGACGGGCTCGAAAACCAGACTGAAATTTTTCAAACAGGTTGTTGTGCTCTAGAAAAGATTGAAGTTGAATAAAAACAATCTTTTCCAGGACCTTCGATAAAAATGACAGATGGGAAACTGGCCTGAAATTAGAGAGAGCTGTAGGATCTAGGCCTGGTTTTTTGAGAAGAGGCCTGACCACAGCGTGTTTGAAAGCAGATGGCACATAACCTGAAGATAGACAGCTGTTAATAAATGACAAAACACAAGGACCAATTACATCAAAGGACTGTTTGAGCATTTTAGAGGGAATGATGTCCAGAGAACAGTTTGTTGGTTTCATCTGCTGAACCACCTTGATGAGGTGAGGCAGTGAAACCAGGTCGAACTCGTCAAAAACAGCGGTGGTTATTGCAGACGCACATGATTGGACAGTGTTTGATGGGCTGACAATGTTCTGCCTGATAGAGTCAATTTTGTTGACAAAATAGCTCTGAAAGTCGTCACAGGTAGACTGTGTGGCAGTTTTCAGAACATTGACAGAAGGATTGATGACAGACTGGATTGTGCTAAATAGCGTCCTCGGCCGGTTAGAGCTGGTGGAGATTAAATTGGAGAGGTACTGTGACTTGGCCTGCTTAACAGCATTTTGATAATCACAGAGACAGTCTCTCAGTATTCCCTGGGACACATGAAGCCGGTCGCGCCTCCATTTTCGCTCTGCTTTCCTGCAGCGTTGTCGAAGAGCCCGCGTTGTTTCGTTAAGCCATGGAGGTGGTTTGATTCTTGAAGAAGCCTGTTTGAGAGGAGCGATGCAGTCCAAGATCGTTGTGTAGGTGTGATGGAAGGAGGTGATGAAGTCCTCAGGATGTAGAGATGGGTCCAGGCTGACAGCAGAGCATAAGTCAGTGCTCTTAAAGGTATCAGTGAACTGACTTTGAGTGGATGGGGTGATGGAGCGGCAGAGATGTGCTGGTAGAACAGCTTTCGGTGCAGGAGGGGTGGAAAATTCAAATAAGATGGGAAAGTGGTCTGAAATACAGGTGTCCAGAATCTCCACAGCAGATATGTGAAGTCCGTGAGAGATAATTAAGTCCAGTGTATGACCCTGACTCTGTGTGGCCCCTGAGACAGATTGTGACAGGTTAAAAGAGTCCAGAAGGTCCTGAAACTCACATCCAAGTTGATTACTTGGGCAGCAGATATGTGCGTTGAAATCTCCACAAAAAAGCAGGGAGTCAAATTTTGGCAGCAGTTCAGCCAGTAGTTCTGAAAACTCACTGAGAAAGTCCTTATTATATTGTGGTGGCCTATAAATGAGCCCACACAGCAGAGGTTTAGCAGATTCCAGCACAAACAGCATAATTTCAAAGCTGTTGTAGTTTTTCTGAGGCAACAGGCGGCACTTGAACGCATCACTGAACACAGCAGCCAGGCCCCCCCTCTTCCAGACCCGCGCGGAGCATTCAGGTAGGAGCAGCCAGGTGGGAGGAGCTCAGAGAAGCAGCTGTTGTCCTGTGGTTTTTGCCAGGTTTCAGTAATCAGAAACAGGTCCAGACGATGAGTTGAGATCAAATCACTTAATATAAAAGTTTTATTAGTGATCGATCGGGCGTTAAACAGTGCTGCACGTACTGGAACACAGCCAGTTACGTCACCCGCAGCTCGAGCGAGCGGGCGGAGGTTCTGTTTAACGCAGCCTCGGTTCTGGTTCTTCACCGGGGGACAAGATGGATACTGATCGCTGACGTCATGATTGACAGCAACAAGGCAGCGATGGCGATGAATCAATGAACGATGGACATCAAAGACGCTGAATTCAGGAGGTAAGTCAGCCGTAGCCGTACTGTGAGAGGAGAGATACTTTTTAAATCTCACCAGGACTCCCGCTCTTGTTCCACGTCTTTTGCGTCGCTTGTTGCGTGGCGACGTGCTGGCGTTACGGTGTAGGAAGGCTGGAACAGACGCCAGGAAAGGTGGAGGTGGTGGAGGCTTAAAATGTCCATATTTGTCCGTAGTCGGTGCGTTGAGTAGCGAGTCTCGTATACTTGGAAGAGTTGAGCGATCATAGACCAGAAGCGAGGATGCATCGTCAATGAAAAAAAGGCAAAACACGAACAAAAATAAAAAGTACAGGAGAGCAGGTAGATGGCGTACCATAAACAAAGGCGCCATCTTGGTTTTTGGATAACATAAGTGGATCTGCAGTGGAAGTGGTCTCCAGCTACAAGTACTTGGGAGTACACTTGAATGATAACCTCAGCTGGACCAACAACACCACCAGCCTGATCAAAAAAGGTCATCAGAGACTCTACTTCCTCAGACAGCTGAGACGAGCTGGTCTGAGTAGCCCGGTCCTCACCTCCTTCTACAGGTGTGCAGTGGAGAGCATGCTGTGCTCCAGCATCAATGTGTGGCATCACTGGCATGGAGGCTGCACAGCTGCAGAAAGAAAAGCTCTGCAGACAGTGGTGAAGGCTGCACAGAGGTCTGTCGGAGTCAGTCTCCCCACCATCACAGACATTTACACCTCCAGATGCAGGAAGAAGGCCACCTGTATCATGAAAGACCCCACTCACCCTGCACACACACTTTTTGCCCCACTCCCCTCAGGAAGGAGGTTGAGGAGCATTAAGTGTAGAACCACTAGACTGAGGAACAGCTTCTACCCTGAGGCTGTTAGACTCATGAATAAATAAATAATAAGAATAATCACTGCAAAATATCACATCATGCTGATGCTGATCTGTTTTCTTGTTGCTGTGTTCATCTGTGACCATTTGCTCATATAGACTCATGTTCGTGCGGCTGTCTGTTTGTAATGATTTTGTTTTTCTATTACATTAGTGCTTAGTGTATTTCTAGTTGATGTTTTTCTTAGTCAATCCTAGATGTTATTACTGTTTTTCTCTTACATTTTGTTGTTGAATGTAACTGGGACCCTGTGTACATAATCTCGTTTCATCACATGTACCACATGCGGTGCAAATGACAATAAAGATTCTCTGACTCTCTGACTCTCTGACTCTGATTTCTCAGGGTTGTGCAGGTGGTAAGAGGAGAGACAGACAGGTAAGGAGAGACTGACTCCTCCTCCTCACCTGTCTCTCCTCTTACCACCTGCACAACCTCCAACGACCGCCACCGGTGCTGTTGACAAACGGTGTCAGCAGAAATTGTGCTACTGTTAGTAGAAGACCACGAGGAGGGAAACGTGTCAGGAGACAGAGGGAGAGGAGGAAAGTGAAGAATGTAGGACTGATGGTTGCAACTCTAAATGTGGGGACAATGACAGACAAAGGTAGAGAGCTGGCTGACATGATGCAGAGAAGGAAGGTAGATGTTTTATGTGTCCAAGAGACCAAGTGGAAGGGCAGCAAGGCCCGCAGCATTGGAGCAGGGTTCAAACTTTTCTGGTTCCAGTTCTAATAGACGGGCTCACAGTTTCTGGTTCCAGTTCTAATTGTATTACTAAAATAATGATAACAGAATATGATAGAAGTTGTCCAAAAATTGAAAAGTGGAAGCAGAACACTCCCATTCTCTTTTCACACTGATGCCTCAAACAAGGTGAAGATGAACCATGTTTTATTACTGATAGTTTTATACAAATGGATACACCTGATATATACAAATAAAAACATGATCAAACTTGTACTTTACTTTACTACAAACATAATTATGCATACTTCTACACGTGTTTTAAAAAATTCAACAGTTTATGGCACCCCCCCATAAAATACAATGACAAGCCGCCACTGCTTCTCATGTAATAAAAATAAAAACTCAGATTGTTTATCTTATTTTTATATAGTTGACCAATGTTTTGTCGACCAATCCCTTACAAAACTGTAACTCACTATCTGGGGAATGGTTTCTCATGACGGGAAACTTTAAAAGATTCAAGGATTCAAGCTTCTTTATTGTCATTCACATCGCATGTGGTATATGAGGTGGAACAAAACTTTTTACACAGGGTCCCAGCTACATCCAACAACAGGAAAAGTATAAATTGCAAAAGAAACTGTAATAAGGATCTAAGATGTAAACCAAAAAATATGCTAATCTAAGAATACAATTAAAAAAAAACGGTATGCCGAACAACAGCAGCATGAGAGAGTATGTGCAGATGAGTAGAAATGAATACTGTACATGAAATAATCAGCAGCACATATCAACAAGCAAAGTGGCAATACAGTGATTTTATTTAATAGTGATTATCCAGGTCAGGGATTTATGAGTCTAACAGCTTCAGGGTAGAAGCTGTTCCTAAGTCCAGTGGTTCTACACCTAATGCTCTACCTTCTGTCTGAGGGGAGCGGGGCAAAAAGTGTGTGTGCTGGATGAGAGAGAATGAGTACTGTATTTCCGGACTTTAGGTGCACCGGAATATAGGTCGCATTGTCCAATTATTGCCAAAAATTTTGAAAAATCCATAAATAGATCGCACCGGAATATAGGTCGCACCTATGTCACCGCCGACGTAATAATAATAATAATAATAATAATAATGAATTCCATTTATAATGCACTTTTAATTAATAAAAATCTCAAAGTGCTACAAAGTGTAACAAAGCAAAGATCAAAATAAAACAAGTGATAAAATCAAATAAAATCAATAATAATATCGACTAAGATCAAAGATAAAATCATGTGGATGCAGATTAGGCTTGCTTAAAAAATAAATAAAATAAAACAAGTGATAAAATCAAGTAAAATCAATAATGATATCAGCTAAGATCAAAGATAAAATCATGTGGAGGCAGAATAGGCTTGCTTAAAAAGAAAGGTCTTTATGCTGCTTTTAAAGTCAACCAGTGACTGTGGAGCTCTCAGGTCATCAGGGAGGGAGTTCCACAGGCGGGGGGCAGCCACACAGAATGCTCGGTCTCCCATGGTCCTCAATTTGGTCCGAGGAATATGAAGGAAATTACTGTTCTGTGATCGTAGAGACCGGGTGGATGAATATGGTGCAAGAATGTCCTTTAGATAGTCAGGTGAAGTGCCGTGCAAGCATTGATGGGTAATGAGAGCAGTTTTGTACTGAATTCTGTAGGTGACAGGAAGCCAATGGAGGTTATGGAGAATGGGTGTAATATGTTCAAATTTACGAACTCTCAACAGAATCCTTGCTGCACTGTTTTGAATGTATTGAAGTTTCTGAAGGTTTTTGCCAGGGATACCAATAAACAGGGAGTTGCAGTAGTCGAGCCTGGAGGAGACAAAGGCATGGACGAGTTTCTCAGCATCAGGAAAAGTCAGAGATGGGCGAAGTCTGGAGATGTTTCGAAGATGGAAGAAGCAGGTTTTAAACAGATGCTTAATGTGATTTTCAAATGTAAGATGAGAGTCCATTTTTATTCCAAGATTTGTAACAGAGGTGGAGAGGGGGATGTCTTGACCAGAGAAGGAGATTGTTGTTAAAGTTGATGTTTGTATCTGGTGAGGGGTGCCAATCAATATGGCCTCAGTCTTCGAGCAGTTTAATTGAAGAAAGTTCTGATTCATCCATGCCTTTATTTCCTCCAGGCAGGCAGAGAGAACAGTGAGTGAAGACGGAGATAGGGATGATGATGATGTTCCAGTCCTGATGTAAAGCTGTGTGTCGTCGGCATAGCAGTGAAAAGAAATGTTGAACTGATTAATAATTTGACCTAAAGGCAGCATGTAGAGGGAAAACAGCAGGGGCCCCAGAACTGACCCCTGAGGGACACCACAGGAGACACCGACTGTCTGGGAAGTGGCATTGCCAAGGCTAACACATTCCAGCCTATCGGAGAGGAAAGATCTGAACCAGTCCAGGACAGTGTCACAGAGACCGACCTCCACATGAAGACGGTGGAGGAGGATACTATGGTCCACAGTGTCGAAGGCTGCAGTGAGGTCAAGGAGGACAAGGATGGAGGGAGAACCAGTGTCAGCAGCCATGAGGACATCATTTGTTACTCTCAGCAGTGCAGTCTCAGTACTGTGAGCTGCTCTGAATCCAGACTGGAATTTCTCATACAGGGAGTGTTGTTGTAGGTGGTCCTGCAGCTGAGCAGCAACTGCTTTCTCCAGCACTTTGGACAGAAATGGGAGGTGGGAAATTGGGCGGTAATTAGAAAAAATGTCGGGATCCAAATTAGATTTTTTCAGAAGAGGCCTAATGATGGCAGTTTTTAGAGGCAATGGAACATGACCAGATTGTAGAGACTTGTTTATTATTTGTGTGATTAATGGGCTTATTGCAGAGTGATTGGATTTTATGAGAGACGAGGGGAAGGGATCCAGGGCGCAGGATGAAGGCTTCATTTTCTTGAGGATGGTCTCTACCTCACTCTGAACGACTTCATCAAAGCTGCTAAGGGTCCGAGAAAGCAGACGGGTAGATGGTACACTAATGCCTGGTACCCACTGCCCCGATTTCGGGCGGCTGAAGCGGCCGGTTTACATTCAAAGTCTATGAGGAGACGCGTGGAGTCACGGCGACCAGGGAAGCGGCGCGATTCGAGTGATCAAAGCGGCGCGGCGGCAGCCCAAGTTCCCTTCGCGGGCACGCGCGCGTCCAAATCAACCTAGCCGTCGAGCCGCCGACGTCCCAAATGTTGATCTCTGGAGGCTCGACGCATCCGGCAAACAGTCGGGAGAGCCTCGCTATCTGATTACACAACCACAACGGGACTTTTTTTGGACTTTTTAAACTTACCGGATCGACCCTCCATGAATTGGAACCAAACTCCGGTAATAAACGTGGCATTTTTACAGTTGCTGCTGACAGGCTGCTGTTCTCTCCAGTGTAGATCACCCCAAACATAAAAAAAAACGTTTTAATCTCATCAAAGACCGTCCGAGGTGCAGTTAACACAACAACTGAACCCGGAAGACGAGCTAGACCCCTCCCTCTGCTGCCCCCTAGTGGGCGTCATCAGACGGTCTTCAGTGGCCAGTGGGACCGTGTCAAGCGGCCAAAAGGGGACGGCAGGGGCGTTTCGAGTTGTGCAGTGGGTACCAGGCATTAGATCAGGGAGGTTGTGGAGCTGAGATCTGATAGTGTCAACTTTGTTTTTAAATGATGAGAGGAACAGGTTGCATTTTTGAACAGAGTCCTCATGAGTTTGTTTAATGGGATTAAGCAGATGAGTTATTGTGGAGAAGAGCTGTTTAGAGTTTCCAGGGCAGGTGTTGATGATGTTGGAATAATATTTGGAGCGTGCTTCTTTAAGAGAATAGGCGTACGCTTTCTGATGTTCTTTGTACGCTTGCTTATGCACAGAGAGACCAGATGATTTTACACGTCTCTCAATAGCACGGCCAGTTGCCTTCATCCTGCGCAGCTCATCAGTGTACCAAGGGGCTGAACGGGAGAAAGACACCAGTCTTGACTTCAAGGGAGCATGTAGGTCCAGAAGCTCCTGGAGAGATTGGTTGTAATAATCCACAGAGTCATCTGCAGATGAGTGATTGACAGCGGTCAGGGCGTGAAGATCAGCAGACAAAACATCAGGGGAAATGTTTTTATAGTCACGGAACTGGATAGGTCGTTTTGGGTTAGAAGCAGGCGAAGTTGAAGGCACTTCCAGGGAGATGACCCTGTGGTCTGAGACACCCAGGTCATATACAGACAAGTTATTGAGTACAGTGTCTGTAATCACCAAATCCAGAGTATGCCCCCTGTTGTGCGTAGGGGCGTCCACATGTTGGGTGAGATTGAGAGAGTCCAAAAGAGACTTAAAATCTGTAGCCAGAGGGGAAGAGGTTTTGTGGAATTGTCCCTGAGGATTTTTAGATCGCCAGGAAAATAGTTTTTACAGGGGAGGTGCAGAAAAAAGTGAGGAGGTCATGCATTTCTGAGTTAAATGAAACATGTGGTTTGGGAGGTCTATAAATCAATATAACGTTCATCAGGAGTGGGGCTTTGAAGTTGAAGGCCAAACATTCAAAAGAAGAAAAATTATGAGAAGACAGATGTGACAATTTTAAATTACTGCGGTAAATTACAGCCAGACCACCACCGCGGCCAGTGCTGCGGGCTCTCTGCAGATAACTGTATCCAGATGGACAAGCTTCATTCAGAGAACTGAACACGTCTGGTTGATGCCAGGTTTCTGTGAGGCACATGAAGTCCAAGTTTTTCTCCAGAATGTGATCATGAATTAGACATGATTTATTGGATAGTGATTGTACATTGAAAAGTTCTATTTTAATGCTAGTTGGTGTAGGAGCTTTTTGAACCGGTTTAAGCAGACTGAAATCCACTCCACGTTTTCCTTGCCACCTCGTGCGCTGCGGACTACAAGGGACTACAGACGCAGCGTTCTGATGACGTAGTTGAGGTGCGACACGTCTCCCGGACGGAATCAATTCAGAGCGAGAATAAACAGATTTCTTTCGAGAGCCTCTATGGATGTAACGAGGTCTACGCAGAAGTCCCAGTTGTTTGATGATGGAAACAGAAGGTGGAATGGAGCAGTTGTTAAGTCCAAGCAGCTGCGAAGCGGAGTAGGTCAACATCACACCAGCCAAACCCGGGGGAGCTAGCACAGAGCTAGCCGCTAACAGCAGACCCACGGCTCCGAGAGAAATAAACAAGAAGCAGTGAGATGTAACTTGAATGAGCATAACTTGAAGAGGAGCACAGGAGAAAGTCCAGAACGGTCCAGACCACACAGGAGGTTGACAGAAGCAGCAGGTAAGCAAAACAAAAACTGCAGCCACATAGTTATCCAAGCAAAGTTTGTGCAAGGTTTGTGCTGACGTAACTCTTCATCCACCGCTGACGTGACTCATCACCGCTGAGACAACCCGGAAATATGGACCGAGTGTTTAGCTCTGTTGCAAATGTCTGCCACATGAGCGAAAAGCAAAGCTTTTAAGAAGATTAACATGGTAAAAACAATTACATGTATCTGTTTGCTAAAAATTATAGCTGACATTATAGCACAAGGGTTAGTGGTTTATTAGCCGAGTGGTTTATTAGCTATTTGCTAAAATATACACGGAAATAAAACGGAAGCTAACACGAGATGATACCGTCTAAAACAACGAATAAAAAATCAAATTTTATCTCAAATGTTTAATACAGGGCAACAGTTTGTAAATTGAAGCCATATAATTACACTCGGGCAACAGACAAAATATCCACCGAGTGGTTTCTGAGCTATTTTTAATGTTATAAACAGAAATAAAACCAAAGCTAACAGAGCCGAGTTTGTCACTCAAAACACGAATAAAAAATCTAATTTTATCTCAAATGTGTAATACATGGCAACAGTTTGTAAATTGAAGCCATATAATTACACTCTGGCAGCAGAAAAAATATCCACCGAGTGGTTTCTGAGCTATTTATGTTTATGTTTATGTTTATTAAATTTGTTCATTTTTTTACAAAAGAAACAATACAAGACAATCTCATAAATGATATTGTACAAAATATAAAAAAATGAAAGGTAGCAGAAAGAAGAATAAATCTTATTATATCTGCCCCTTACTTCCAACAATCAGATTAAACAACAATAATCAACCATGTAAACAATAATAATCTTCAACCAACTTTTTTCCAACAATCAGATTAAACAATAATAATCTTCAACCAACAGTACAAAATGACTAACTCTTTTCTAATTTTCTAACTAATACAATACACATTACGCTATTTCATATATATTTTTTAACACATTTGTTTTGATCATTTTCTTAAATGTAAACATTGACTTGGCATTTTTAACTACATTCTCCAAGCCATTCCATAATCTAATTCCCTGGATTGAGGTAGAACGTCCCTTCAAACTAGTTCTGAATTGTGGTTTTACAAACATCTCTGTCCCCTTAAGATTATAACAACTTTGTCTTTTAACAAAATGCATTTGGATATTTAAAGGCAATGCATTATTTTGAGCCCTATACATAACTGATAAAATATTATAGTCTACCAAATCATGGAACTTCAATAACTTTAGTTGATAAAATAATGTATTTGATGGATGACGGTAATGTTTTCTAGTGATAATTCTTACAGCTCTTTTCTGTAATACAAAAATAGGCTTTGTGATTGTTTTACACGCATTCCCCCAAACATCAATACAATAGATTAAGTGTGGAACAATGATTGTGTTATACAACAAATACAGAGCTTTATCATTCAATAGGTCTCTGACTTTGTACAGTACTGCAATCGATTTAGCTATTTTTATTCTTACAGAATTTATGTGTTGTTTCCATGTCAGTTTGTCATCAATGATAACACCCAAAAACTTCACCTCACTCACTCTACAAATCTCAACATCCTCAATTTTGAGTGGAACATCAACAGTTTTCTTTTTATTACCGAATATCATGTAATTAGTTTTTTCTAGATTTAATGATAATTTATTTATTTTAAACCAAGTTTGTATTTATAACGTTATAAACAGAAATAAAACCAAAGCTAACAGACGAGTCCGTCTCTCAAAACACGAATAAAAAATCAAATTTTATCTCAAATGTTTCATCCAGGGCAACAGTTTGTAAAGTAAAGCCATATAATTACATTCTGGCAGCATAAAAAATATCCACCGAGTGGTTTATGAGCTATATATCTAAATAGTAGGTATCTGTTTACGGAACCGCTAATAAAATATTGTTGTTTTTTAATCTCAAACATCTCATAAAGCTACTCACTTGTAAATGTCCATACAGTGATTACATTGTGTAAGTTTCAGAAAAATCCGCCGAGTGGTTCTTGACTTAACTTGCAAAAAAACAGCTAACAAACATACACAGAGCTAACAGTAGTTACCTCCAGACCAGGAGGCCGGGTAGCGACAGAGTCAGTCCGAGCAGAGGAGGCTTTTTTTCGTACGCATGAGCTGGAAACGGTCGGTAAACTCTCTGGAAGTGTCCCCCTAGTGGACAAAAGTGGTACTGCACCATTTTCTGCCAAAATGAAAAACGGTCACATCCGAGCCAAAAATTGGTCTAAAAATATGGGGAAAAATCCATAAATAGGTCTCACCTGACTATAGGTTTCAGGCCATGAAAAAATGATTAAAAATCCGCGACCTATAGTCCTGAAAATATGGTACTGTAACACATGACAAAAAGTTGAAATAACTCAAATTAATTAATTAATGAATTACATTTATTTCAAGTAAACAACTCAACACTGGGGGGGTGACCAGGTAAAAAAATAAAAATAAACATGTTATGTGAGTTCAGTGTGGCATGAATGTTCAAAGATGTGATTAAAGGAGACAACATGCCAGGGAAAAAAAAGGCATAATTTGACACGACATTAACACCAGATATGTTGCTGATTAAAGTGGCATTTGAGATCCAACTGAAAGGCGAGTAGGAGGATGCTTGTGTCTCTTTAAAAGCTCTTATCTCAGTGTTTGTCCACCAAGGATCATAATTATCATCATCGTGTAACAAGCAAGAGTAATGAACTGAAATCTAAAACATATATTAAAGTAAAAATAGAAGCTTTAGTATTTGAGTCACTAATGCTTTCTCACTTGTTAATGAAGAGAAATTAAGCAGCCGACAATTCAAATTGGTTTTACGACAGACATAAAACTCTTCAACTTTTCTTGACTGTAAATCATTGCACACTAAAAGGCAGCATAAAAGATCACGAAGGGGAAAAAAGATGCAGGTTATGTAAGAAGTTAATTTACAGTTCCATCTTCTTTCACTACACAAAATATTTAAAAAGCTTCAGATTTTAACTAGTACTATTATTTTTTTAGGATAATTGGTGTGTTATTTTTCATCTATTTCTGATGAGGTGATGAATGACAGATGAAGACACATTGAGACCAAAACACTGAAGTGAATGAAAAAAAAAATTGGTTTGGTTATGGTTTATTTTTAAGGAAATTTTGTTTTAACATCCCTTGTTTTTTGGGGGTTTTTTTTAAGTGTTTCGTTCAAACACTAGAATGCTATCATGCTGAGTGCCATCACTATGATTGCTATCAATTTGTTTTTTGGCATCACTGTGATTTTTATTTCCTTCTTTTTAATGCATACTATTTCATATCCTAAGCACTGAAAACAAAATGTTACAAGTGTGAAGTGGTTCTGTTTGCTTCTTACAGTGCCACACACAGGGGGTCAACGAAGAAAACTACAAATTTAAACTTGGCTATCCTGGTTTTAATATGTGCACACTTTGTAGCAAACCCCCGTTTCAACAGTGCATTGCTTTAATGATAAAGTTCCCTCTCCTTGTTTTGTAAATGGAAGATTTTAAATTTTGTTCAAATAGAAATGAGTTTTAGAAGTTTCACAAAGCATTCTGCCTCTTCTACTGGGTCAAATGTGTTTGGGGCTGTCAATCTCACTTTGTCAAAAGAAAAACTACTTAGTGCCTTCTTACATATTAAACAAAAACCGAGTCATTTAAAATCTTCCGAAACACCTAAACAGACCTGAGCTTGAAGGCCTTTTGGTGCAGGCTAGACTAAATTACCCATCAAATTTTGTGAAGATTATTCAAACTTTGTTGTTGAGCATTAACGCTGGTCAATCTTGTGATCACTTATGCACCAACATGCATTCAGCAAAAGACTCTTCTAAAGCCTTTGCCCTGGTTCTGTCCTAATAGACTTTAAAGCATTAGAAAACAGGCACAAAAGGAAGATTGCTCGTCCCACCTCCACAATTACGGAAAGATTAGAGGAATCCCACAAATCCATTTCGTGTTGACAACAGGTGAAGCATGAGTGGGTCTGCTTTGCTGAACTAAATGACTTCAAACTAAGATTTTTTTTTCAGAAAGGAAGAAGCGAGTATGAGATAATAGATAGACAGACGGACGGACGGACGGACGGACAGACGGACGGACGGACGGATGCATGCATGCATGCATGCAATGTATGTATGTATGTATGTATGTATGTATGTATGTATGTATGTATGTATGTATGTATGTATGTATGTATGTATGTATGTATGCATGTATCTGTATGTATGTGTATGTATGTATGAACGGATGGATATTTAAGCAGTGTGTGTAGTACAAATATTTGATCTTTTGATGCATATCGTTTAAAACTAGAGATCATAACAAACATTCACCATATGGGTAAATTATTCAAAGCTATAAATTGTTGAATTGTTCTGCCTAAAGTATATCAGGCTGCATCAGAAATTCTACAGCTAGCTAGAGCAGTTAGTTATAGCAGATGGAGCACACTGTGTGCTTGTAAAATACATAGTATTATATAAAAATTGACATTTTTTACAATTATTAATGTGCATACTCAAAGTAATATTTGTGATGTAGATCAGGGATGTCAAAGTCAAATACACCGAGGGCCAAAAAAACCCGAATTTGCTACAAGCCAAGGGCCGGACTGGTTCAGGGGGTGATATAATTATTTTTCTTCTTTCTGCACTCTTTTCATTCAATGTTTTCTTTTTGATGAATTTTATTTATTTCGTCTCTTTTAAATGAATGAATAAATTAATTGAATAAAATATTAAAAAGCTTTACATCAGCTAAGTTATTGGCATAAATCAACACAGACATGTTCCTGCTTTTAGTATTTACATTGTTTTATAATGTAGCTGCTGTTTATGTTTCATTTTGTGTTTTTAATAGTTTTCTTGTGATTTTTTGATAATATGCTTTTTATGATTGTTTACTGTTGGCTGCAAGTATCAAGCTGTGAAATTCTTCATTTTCTACAGCTAAGAGCTGTTGGTCATTAATTATGATAAAGTTTAACAACTTCTCGGTGAACATTCGAGCTCCGTGGCTTCAGCGGGAAGCCACTCTCGCTGAACCAAAACACAAGCATCCCAAACCGGCCAGCCGCGTCCCCGTCTCGGTAGAGGGACAGGCTGAGAGCGTCTGACCAAAATCAGTGCGCCCGCCCCGGATTTAACAAGAAAAACACATAGCTGAAGCCACGGAGCTCAAATGTTTACCAGGAAGTTGCTAAACTTCATTGTAAGAAATCCTTCATTTCCTATAATTACGATGATGTTTAGCAACTTCTCTTGATAAAGAACTCAGAGAAGAACAAGCGGGATTCCGTCCCAACAGATCATGCAGTGATCAGATTTTCGTGCTGAGAAACATCATAGAGCAATGCATAGAATTCCAAAAAGCTATTGCTATGAATTTCATCGATTTCCAAAAAGCATTTGACAGCATACACAGTATAAGCTTGTGGGACATCGTGCAAAGCTATGGTATACCCGAGATGTATATCGAGATCTTCCAAAATTTGTATGATGGCGCCAGCTGCTGTGTGAAGGTAGAAGCAGGCACCACAGATTACTTTGAAATACTCACTGGAGTAAGACAGGGTTGCCCACTATCTCCATTCTTGTTCCTCCTCGCCATAGACTATGTAATGAGAATAGCCATGTGCAAACCAAATTTTGGAATAAAATGGACGACAAATGAGAACTTAACGGATCTAGATTTTGCAGACGATATAGTCCTACTGGCAGACACTCAACCAGTGCTTCAAGATACGACACAAGCCCTACAAGAAAATGCTAAAAGGATTGGTTTTAAAATAAACATAGGGAAAACAAAGGTTATGCAGGTTGGGCACACAGAACCCAACATACAGATAACAATAGAATATTCATCGGCCGAGAAGGTACAGGAATTTGTCTACCTTGGAAGTGTCATAACTGACGATGGCAACATAGATGCAGATATTACCACCTGCATCGGTAAGGTAGCGTCAACATTCAGAAGAATGTCATCAATATGGGCAAGTAAATCCATATCCAATTATGTAACTTATTACAATTCACAAATATATGGTACTTATAATTTTCACAGTTTATATATTTTTTTCAAAAGTTCACTCTTAACCATTTTCTTTAATATAAACACAGATGTAACCCTTTTGACATTATTATCCAAACCATTCCACATACCTATGCCTTGTATTAAAGTAGACCTACTCCTAAAACTTGTTTTTAAAACTTGCACTGTTTTGAGCCCCCCCCCCCCCAAAAAAAAATAGATATATACAGTACAGTATAGGGCCACCGACTATAATCAACTCACATAAAATTAAAACTCAGTAATTAACAAGTCCAAACA
>JBBPBX010033355.1:17216-33308 GCA_038048925.1 Garcialebias charrua
ATGGATACATTTTCAGAGCATGTGCTAATATAACCCAGTACTGAGGATGCATAAAGTTCCAGGTCCACTGAGCTTCCATCAACAGCAACCTGCCTGAAAACACTCCAATCAGTTTTTTCAAAGCAGTCTCTCAGCATGGGGGTGCTGTTTTGGAGCCAAATTTTTACTTCCTTTTGTTCTGGTTTACAATGTCTTAGTGGGGGGAGTTGTGCTGGGACCATGAGGAGGGATGAATGATCAGAAGCCCCGAGCGGGGGGCGTGGCTTTGTTGTGTATGCACCTCTTACATTTGAGTAGACGTGATCGAGGGTGCTACTCCCTCGTGTTGCTATGGATACGTGTTGATTAAAGATTGGGAGACCTTGGTCAGACTTGGTCAGGTAGCGTCAACATTCAGAAGAATGCCATCAATATGGGCAAGTAAATCCATATCCACAAATTTGAACGTCAAAATTACACTACATGCGGTCCGCTCCGCTCCGCAGGTCGCAGCTGAGCGTCTCAAACTCCAATTTCCACTACCTCCGCTCAGCTCAGGTCCGCCTGCATGCGCCGCTCCTAGACGCATGCGCGGGATTTGCGGGATCGCGCGATAAATCAAGTGATAAATAATGAAGTCAGAACAAAACAATTCATTCGGTGGAAGAAGGAGAACAACAGTAGAGACTGCTGCCTTGATCTTCTCTCGTAAATGAGCGACAGGACATGGTTTGAGCAACAGGAAGTGATGTATTACATTTCAGAATAAAATACTTTATTTATTTATTTATTTATTGTATTGCGTTTGTAGGCGTAGTCATAAATGATAGTTTGAAAGCATTTTTGTACAAATAAATCCGTATAGAGCTAGGATTAGTCCGCCCGTGGTGATTTTATTTTGTAAATACGGAAGTTGTGCTCGTTCCTTTTCCTGTTGGTGCGACGTAATCTTCAAAAGTTGACTCCGCACAGCTCCGGCGTCCGGCAGAAATAGAAAAATTTCTAATTTTGACGGACTGCCGTCCGCTCTCCGCAACTCGCCGCCGCCGTGCGGAGCCAGTGTAAATTCTGTCATTGATTATAATGGGTGCGTATTTGCTGCGGAGGTCGGACCGGAGCGGGGCGGAGCCGTAACGCATGTAGCAAGCAGTGGTTATCCCCACAGCCAGGTATTCCAGTGAAATGTGAAAGATATCAGTAAAGATGGCCAAGAAATTGGATGCATTCCAACAAAGATGCCTGCGGAAGATACTAAAGATTACATACCTAGATGGGATTACAAACGCAGAAGTCTATCGCAGGACACATACCATACCCATGAACCAAACAATCAAGCTAAGGAAGCTCAAGTTTGTGGGACATGTACTGAGAATGGAAGTACATAGAATACCAAAGTCAAAGTCAAAAGTCAAAGTCAACTTTATTGTCAAAACTGCAATATGTACAGGACATACACAGGATTGAAATTGCATTTCTCTCTGTCCCTCGGTGCAACAGTAAACATTTAAACACTAAAACACTAAAACATTTAATAAACATAAGCATAAAATGAAATAATAAAAGTGTAATACTGTCCTGAGTTTTTGCATAGTAGTTTTTGCATAGTAGTAGTATGAAAGTATGAAAAGTTACACCAACACTAAAACACTAAACATTTAATAAACATAAGCATAAAATGAAATAACAAAAGTGTAATACTGTCCTGAGTTTTTTGCATAGTAGTACTGTATAAAAGTGTAAAACGTGTATCTATAAAATAAAATGAAAGTTCTGGCATTGACATTTGTAATAGAGTGACAAAGCAGCATATGAGGTTTATGTACACAGTATGAGGTAGTTGATATTGGTATACAGTAGAGGTACAGTGGCATATGTAATAAGGCTAGTAAAAAATATATACAGGTGACCCCCGACCTACGACCCCATCGACCTGCGAACCACGGGACCTACGAACATATCATATTTAATAAAAATATGAAATTACTGTATTAAAAAAAATATATATATTTTTTTTTTTTTTTTTTTTTTTGTGTTTAAATGTTCTTAATTTCATGTTCTGGTTGTTTTAAAGGCTTTATAAATAATAATTATGATAAAAAAGATCATTTCTGATCATTTTTGAGCAATTTTTGAGCAATCTTGGGCAACAGGAAGTAGGTCTTCAGTTTACACGGTCACAAATTAATGTAGAACACCGGACGCTATTTTAGGTTCAGTCACTGGGGTCTCCGGTCACAAATTAATGTAGAACACCGGACGCCATCTTAGGTTAGCTGCCGAGAGCCGGACGAAGACTGGTGACCAGGATGGCTTCATATGGATTAATTACTAGCTGGAAACGTCTCTGTGAACTTTGTGGATGTCTCAGGCAGCAGCGGATTTATCGCCGATCGTGCCAGGCCGCCGTGCGAACACCTCCGGCCGGCCTGGCTACACCTCCGGCCTGGCTAGCTCCAGAGCTAACACTGGAGCTAACACGGGAGCCGGCCTTTTGAACACTGGTGACCAGGATCGCATCATATGGATTAATTACTAGCTGGAATAGCTCTGTGGACGTCTCAGGCTGGAGCAGCGGCTGGAGCAGCAGCTGCAGATTGATCGCGCCGCCGCTCCAACACTAGCTCATGGCTTGGCTAGCAGAAGCTAGCCAGCTAGCTAACACAGGTCTGGAGCAGCTGCGGTGGCTTGCCGGCCCCCGCGCTGCTTGGCCCGAAAACAATCAACGCATGGCAACCTATGTCGGCTTTGACCATCTCAAAGTAAGAAAATATATTTTTATTTATTCTGTAAATGTGAATAGCAATGTTTAACATTACAGTACACTACTGTACATGCTTAAATGTGTGCGCGCGCTCCGTTAGCATGATAAATAAAGGTTGAATGAATGAATGAATGAATAATTTTTTTTTTTAATATAATTTTCACCCCCTACCTACGAACGGATCGAGCTGCGAACCGTTCTTAGGTCCCTAACTCGTTCGTAAATCGGGGGTCACCTGTATATATCAGCAGTAGTGTATATATAAAAAGTAGTGTAAATGTAAACAGTAGTAATAAATGTAAACAGTAGTAATGAATGTAAACAGTAGTAATAAATGTAAACAGTGAATGTAAACAGTAATACAGGTAGTCCCCGATTTACGAGCGAGATCCGTTACAACGAGGCGCTCGTAAACCGGAAATCTCGTAATTTGGAACGGCCGCCATTTCTCTCGTAAATCCGGAATTTCGCTCGTAAATTGGAACGGTTTTCGCTAGCGCGACTACAAACACTCTATTTTCATCCAAAAACTGCTTATGAGTGCATAAAAATGATCGGAAACGTGTGTCCATATGCTTAACTAACTAACTGTGGTGAAAAAACACATGAAAACTCAGTATTTTTTTCGTTTTTTCCAAAAATTCGCAGCTCGTAAGTCTGGAACCTCGCAGATCAGAGTGCTCGTAAATCGGGGACTACCTGTATGACTATAGGCAGTAATGTACTACAAACATTAGTGCAAATATAAGAAGTAGTGCAAACTGAATGAGCACATGACCGTGAGTTGAGTAAATAACCCGTTTTGATGAAACAGAGTCCAGTGTTAAAGTCTTTGTGTTGTGTGGTAATGTGTGAAAGTTTTTTGTGTTAATGCAGTACAAGTGGGAGGGATGGTAGAGCAGGTAGAGAGTTAAGCATCCTGACTGCCTGATGAACAGAGCTGTAATTTAGTCTGCTAGTTCGAGCCTGGAGACTCCTCAGTCTCCTCTCTGAAGGCAACAGGCTGAAGCAGCTGTGTAGTGGGTGTGTGGGATCACCTGCCATGCAGAGGGCTTTCCGAGCGAGGCGGTTGCTGTGTAAGTCCTGTAGTGAGGGGAAGGAGGTGCCGACAATCTTCTCAGTTGCTCTCACGATGCGCTGGAGGCTCTTGCGGCAGGATGCAGTACATGCACCAAACCACACCGTGATGCAGCTGGTCAGGACACTTTCTATGGCACCCCTGTAGAAGGTGCACATGATGGGGGTTGGAGCTCCAGCCCTTTTCAGCTTGCGGAGAAAGTAGAGGCGCTGGTGAGCCTTCTTGGCCAGTGATGCAGTGTTCCTGCTCCAGGACAGGTCCTCTGAGACGTGCACTCCCAGGAACTTGGTGCTGTCCACTCTCTCCACTGTGGTGCTGTTGATGGTCAGAGGGGCATGTTGGGCATCCCTCTTCCTGAAGTCCACAACAATCTCCTTTGTCTTCTCCACGTTGAGAGTGAGATTGTTGTGTCCGCACCACAAGGCCAGGCGGCTCACCTCGTTCCTGTAGTCCGTCTCATCGTTGTTGCTGATGAGACCCACCACTGTTGTGTCGTCCGCAAACTTGATGAAGTGGTTGGAGCTGTATGATGGTGTGCAGTCGTGTGTTAGCAGGGTGAATAGAAGGGGGCTCAGCACACATCCTTGTGGGGCTCCTGTATTCAATGTGATGGTGCTGGATGTGTTATTCCCGACCCGTACTGCCTGTGGTCTCCCGGTCAGGAAGTCTAGCAGCCAGTTACACATTGAGGTGTTCAGCCCCAGACTGTCCAGTTTAAGGATGAGCTGTTGGGGGATGATGGTGTTGAATGCCGAGCTGAAGTCGATGAACAGCATTCTGACATAGGAGTCTTTCGTGTCCAGATGTGTGAGAGCTGTGTGGAGGGCAGAGGAGATGGCATCGTCGGTTGAGCGATTAGGCCGATATGCAAATTGGAAGGGATCCAGGGAGGCAGGGAGGACAGATGTGATGCTTTTCATGACTAGCCGTTCGAAGCACTTCATCAGGATGGGGGTGAGTGCTACTGGACGATAGTCATTGAGGCAGGAGGGCGTTGCCTTCTTTGGGACAGGGATGATGGTGGTGGCTTTGAAACAGGTGGGGACGATGGCCTGACTCAGTGAGATGTTAAAGATGTCCGTGAAGACCGCTGCGAGTTCTCCTGCACAGTCCTTCAGCACACGACCAGGTATGTTGTCAGGACCAGAAGCTTTCCGGGCGTTGATCTTGATGAATGATCGCCTCACGCTGTCTGAGGACAGCGCCAGCACCTGGTCATCAGGAGAGGGGGTGAGTTTTTGTGCAGGTGTGCTGTTACATGCCTCAAACCGAGCAAAGAAGTCATTCAGTTCATTCAGCGTAGAGGTTGTGCTGTCACAGGTCTGTGGGGATGGTTTGTAGTTTGTGATGGTCTGTATTCCCTGCCACAGACTCCGTGTATCCTTGCTGTCCTTGAAGCGGTGAGCTATTTTCCTGGAATACTGCTTCTTGGCCTTTCTGATGCCCTGGGCCAGGTTGTTTCTGGCTGTCCTCAGGCCCACCTGATCTCCCGCTGTGAAGGCAGCATTCCTGGCTCTCAGGAGTCTGTAACGATTGCCTTCAACACTTTGACATAGATGTACTGTAGATAGATCCATGCCTGCTTTTGGTTCAGTAAAATACACTTACTGGTAGTCTTAATAGTGTACATACACATTTTTATGCTGTACTTTGCAATCATTCCAACATTGCACGTTGAAGACATTTTGCTATCAAAGCATAAAATACAAGTAACACATTTACAATTGTTTATATATAAAAAGTAAATAAAAAACAGATGTAAAGGACCAATAGACTAGCGTTGAACGCCAATCTGGAATACAGGAAATAGCAACAAAACTCTTTGGGGCGTGGCGCCTGATTTCACGCATGCACATTAGTAATTGTAACAAAGTCAATAACCACGTAATGCTAAATTGACAGCACTGAAAAAGTTTTAAAAATATATTTGCATGAAACTATATTTTGGTGTAAGACTGGAGTAGTTTGAAAACAGCAGGAGTCCACGTTGTTCTTGGCTCATTTGCACTAATCATTAGCTTATTTGTCCAGTCTGAATTGTTTGAGTTACGTGTGTTATAGATGAGCCAACACTGTATGTATAGTTTGCCTGATAATAACAAAAATAACAGTAGGCTTACTACAATGTTTTAGTTTTCCCCCTTGTGTAAACTCCCAATGTTTTGGACTGAACAAGCCCAACATGGTAGAAGTTCTTCATTATTGCAACTCGAGTTCTTGTTCAGGAATCAGCCTCTAATGTTTGTTATATGATGGATATAACAGCTGATCAGTTTTAAAGAAACGTATTTATCAAAACTTTATCTAAAAAATTAATTCTGTTTTCTCTGGATTAATAATAGAAAATATGATTTGAAAAAAATCTGTTTTCAAGGCCAAGTGAAGACTGATGTTCACAGAGCACACTGGGATGGAACCTCACAGCACAGTCTGTTTTATTCATCAATAAAGAAAACAAACAGAAAGTTTGTCAAAGTTTACTTTTGACTCATCCTGAAAAAAACTAAACAAGCCAACATATACCTTAAAAAATACCGTGTATGGTGTGTATGTGATTTTGTGTGCGGGTACAGCAGGAATGTGTCACTTTAGAGCAACATTTCCTGTTTCTCAACAGGCTCTTTATTTAATCAATCTACAGCATTCTGTCTGGAACAAAGTTGTTAAAATCACACAGTAAGTCCAGTAATTCATCCATCCATCCATTATCTTTTACCAGCTTTTTTCATTTTTGGGTCACTGTGGTCGCTGGTGCCCATGTCCAGCAATCACTGTGCGAGGGGCGGGGTACACCCATGACGGGTTTCAGGTCCATCACAGGGACACAAAGAGACAAAACGAAACATACAACCATTCACTCTTTCACTTACACCTAGGGACAATTCATAGTTACCAATCAGCCTAACGTGCATGTTTTTTGGTCTGTGGGAGGAAACTGTTTTGCAATTTATTTCAAATCATTTACAGTTTGAAAACTGCAGAGGTTTTCATATATTTAATTTTTGTAAGCAGTAGATATTTGCAATAAAGAAATTATTTGAAATGAAGTGACACATTAGTGTCAGGGCTCTTTAACAATTTGTCAAAAGGAATTAGGAGCGGCAGCTCCCTACAATGGTGGGAGAATAACTTGGTCTCAATTCATTTTATGCTGAAGGCAGGTCAGGGTTGAACTGCACCATTTGACTTTCAGAACTAATGCCATGCTAATTTTGATTGCTTGAACAAAAGCTCACCGTGGCCTTTATGGATTCTAGAGGAAGGGTTTGGGCAGGGCTTAGCCTGTAATGTTCATCTGGATTCTAGATGATCCCTGGCAGCTATAGCCTTAAGGTAATATTACCAGCAGCAGCAACCATCATTCAGGCATTAAGTACTAGGGATGGGGCAGATCCGATCCAGTATCGGTATTGGTATCCGATACCAGCAGAATGTAAGTATCGGGTATCGGAACCAACCTGCCGATATTTCCGATACTTTCTAGATGTCAGAGTGCACATTTCACCATACTCTGTGACTTCTGTCTTAACATTGTTACTTAGCGGTATATGTGTGTTCAATTACAGATTAAATATGTATCTGTTGATAAAATTCAACAAGAATTACAACTCATATAGTGCCAGAATTAAAAATAAGACTAGAAAATGGGGAGTAGAATGTGATGATTTCCCATAATGCTTAGCAGTATTTTAGACTAGTGTTCCTTGCACCATGAGTCAGAAGGACGTCTGTGGAAGAGACCTGCCTCTTCTTGTATGCCATTTGTTTGTGAATTACTGTAGTGAGGCTCAGAGTGTCTTCTTTGGGTTTACCTCACACAAGTCCGAGTTTTGTGCAACATACGTGCTCTCCCTTCAAGAACTTAATTATTACAGCCTCCTATGCTTGAACACCGATATCGGATCGGAAATGTATCGGTATCGGTCGATACTCAGTTGTTATGTATCGGATCGGATCGGAAGTGAGAAATGTGGATCGGTGCATCCCTATTAAGTACAACATTGTTGCTGGTGGCTGGGCTGCAGTGTGTTGTTCAGCATAGTTAGAAACATATGACCACTTTGTTACATTTTAATTAGTAAAAACATTGAATTAGTTACAAAATCGTTTTGAGCATATTGTTTGATGTTAAAGATGTAGACCACTTTTTCTCTTGTATACTGTATAGCAATGTTTAGTTGAAAGGTTTTGATTAATTTCCTGATGCATGCTCATTAATCCAGGTAGAAACATCTAAAAAAGTTAAGTCTGGTTCTCTGGACATTAAAAAACAAAACAACACAAAACAAACAAAGAAAAAAAGTGGATTTTTTTTGTCTTTCTTCCGAAAGACTTCTTCAGTCTGAGGTGCTGTAGTCAGCGCAGTCTTATAAATAGCATCTTATCATAGTGGATCAACCAGTTTGCTGCTGACAGCCAAAACCAGCTGCTCACATGACTAAGGAGGACCATCAGCCTAAAGATGGATCGTTGGCACCCTGATGGTTGTTTGCTCAGAAAGCCAAATCCCGATCCAAAAAGGCTCAGGCAAGGTCAAGAGTCCGTGGTACAGGCAACGGGTCAAAACCAGGCAGGATAGCCTGGACATCTGGCTGAGAGTTTTTGATAATCTGGCACTGATTGAGAAATGAGCTGGGCTTAAAAAGGGTGCTGAGCAGGTGGAACTAATTCAAGGATTCAAGGGTCTTTATTTGTCAACCACAATGAGGTCTGATTAGTGACAGCAGAAGAGGCGTGGTGCAGGGTGACAGGAGCTGAGGATGGGTGACAGGCAGTACTGAACTGAACATGAAAACTAAATAAACAAACTGTGTAATGAAAGGGCAAAACATGACAGTTTCAGCCAATAAAATAACAATATAGCCTTTTTAAATAAATAAGGTCTGTGTTTTTGAACATTATTTTGGATACTCATCTATAAAATAGTCATGGTAATGATTACAAAGATTACCTGTTGCAATTAACACAAATTGAGACAGTTATGTAAATATTTCTAAAACTGATTGTGAATGAATAACTAAACATTTTTAGAGTGAGGGTATTTTTCCTGCTTGAACAAGCTGTTGTTCAATCCAGTCAGAAATAAACTACACCTACAAACTGCACTCTATGAAAAGCTATCTACAACAGGTAAGGTATTATTTGTTAATGAACATTCCAGAAAACCCCAAAACATCTCATCTGCACCTTAACACTATGATGAAAGATCCAGATGAAGCACGTCAGGTTGATAAAATTAATTTTAAGACACAAAAAACTTAAATGAAACTTGAAATATTGAGGAGTCTTTCACGTGTTGCTAGCATGAAATTGTTTAAAAATACTTTTTTTGCATTTCCTGTAAAACAAATGCATAAATAAATAACTGAAATTGTCTCGTGCTCCAGAGCTCCAAAATTTAATATTATGTAAATAGAGAGTATGAAGAACTTTAAAAGCAATCAAGGTTCAAAATCTTTCTGCTTCTGCACATTCTATCTGGAAGATGAATCTATGAAAGCTATCTTTTAGTGGACCGATGCACCCTGCGCAGCCTACGATTAGACTTCACCCTTCACATGGCACAGAACAAGGTGATATTGACTTCTTCCACTCTGTTTGAGCTAGTCAAGATTGACACATAATGAAAACAGCAGGGAAGAGAAAACAAGGAGAAAAGTACACTTGCTGCATTTGGGCATCTGATTACACTTGGCTACAATTAAAAAGAAAATGTTAGCCAATATTCTTAGTGTATTTCAGGACTGTAACTTTGTTTCTATGAACTTAAATGTGTATTTGTTGTTTTTTATTTACCATGCTCCCTTATGAATCTAAAAACACTCTACTAACTGCATTTATTACTTGTAGCTGAACAAATCTCCATTGTTAATAATCCTCAACAGTTATCACAGAGCCAACCTACTTAAACTTGTTATTATAATGATGATAAAAAAAACACTAAACGGTAAGTTGGTTGAAAGTCTGATACACTCAAAACCATATGTATCAGTCAGAGTCAGAGAAGAGATTCTTTGTCATTCGCACCACACGTGGTACATGTGATGAAACGAGATTATGTACACAGGAACCCATGCATCCAACAATAAAAATGTAAAAGAAAAACAGTAATAACTAAGATATGATATGATATGTATCACACCAACAGTTACGTTAACTACAGAATGCATATCGCCCAACGCCTTTCATGGTAGCATTTCAAAGTGGGACCATCTTATCTTCTTCTTTCGGTCTTTCCCTCTTCAGGGGTCGCCACAGCGAGTCATCTTCAACCACCTCACTCTGTCCTCTGCATCCTTTGTCCTCAATCCAACTACCTTCATGTCCTCTCTAACTGCATCCATATATCTTCCTCTTTGTCTTTTTCCTGGCAGCTGCATTTCTAACATCCTTCTACCAATATACCCACTGTCCCTCCTCCGGACATGTCCAAAGTCAGTATGGCCTCCCTAACTGTATCTCCCAGTTGATCAACCTGTGCTACACCTCTGATGATCTCATTCTTAATCTTATCCATCCGTGTCACTCCTAAGGAGAACCTCAGCATCTTCATTTCTGCTACTTCCAGTTCTTTCTCCTGTCTCTTTGTCAATGATACGGTGGCCGAGGGGTGCAAACGCGCTGCAAAAAGAAAACGGCGCTCCAAAAGTTGAAACACGCATCAAAATGAAAACAACAGCGTTACAAAAGTTGAAACACGCATCAAAATGAAAACAGCAGCGTTCCAAAAGTTGAAACACGCAACAAAATGAAAACAGCAGCTTTCCAAAAGTTGAAACACGCATCAAAATGAAAACAGCAGCGCTCCAACAGATGAGGCGCACTGCAAAAGATAAGTCGCGCTCCCAAAAGGGGACGACCTGCAAATACAGAACGAGCTGCAAATAGAAAAGCCACAACGGAAGTGCTCCAGACCACTAGGGGCAGTCGAACAAAGAACAAATCATAAGCATATTATAGTTTTCGGAATGGCAATAGTTATTTGTGTATTTTAACTTATTTATTACTGAAGAATATTTTACACATCGAAACTATCTCGTTGTATTTGTTTTAATACTGTGCGATAGTGATGAAATGTATTGATGCTCGGTTGGCTTAGTGGTCTAACACATTGCCTCGAATGTGGGAGACCTGGGTTCGATTCCCGGTCTCGGAAATTTTTGTGGTATTAATTTCTTTTTTTTTTTAAAGCCTTTTGTTTTGGATAAATCGGGTGGAATAGATAAATACATCTACATGTTTATTCTTTGTTGTTGCTTGGTTTATGTTGGTGGCTAGAGTTTTAGTTTGTTTTAGGCAGCAGGCGTGGGGAGGAGGTTGGGGGTTGTCACGCCTCCTCCAGCAACAACCTAAAACAAGCTAAAAGTCTTGCCAACAACATAAACCAAGCAACAACAAATAATAAACATGTAGATGTATTTATCTATTCCATCCGATTTATCCAAAACAAAAGGCTTAAAAAAAAAAATTAATACCACAAAAATTTCCGAGCCCGGGAATCGAACCCAGATCTCCCACATTCGAGGCATTGTGTTAGACCACTAAGCCAACCAAGCATCAATACGTTATCACTCTATCGCACATTATTAAAACAAATACAATGGGACAGTTTTGATGTGTAAAACATTCTTCAAGTTAAAATACACAAATAACTATTGCCATTCCGAAAACTATAATATGCTTATGATTTGTTCTTTGTTCGACTGCCCCTAGTGGTCTGGAGCACTTCCGTTGTGGCTTTTCTATTTGCAGCTCGTTCTGTATTTGCAGGTCGTCCTCTTTTGGGAGCGCGACTTATCTTTTGCAGTGCGCCTCATCTGTTGGAGCGCTGCTGTTTTCATTTTGATGCGTGTTTCAACTTTTGGAACGCTGTTGTTTTCATTTTGATGTGTGTTTCAACTTTTGGAAAGCTGCTGTTTTCATTTTGATGCGTGTTTCAACTTTTGGAACGCTGTTGTTTTCATTTTGATGCGTGTTTCAACTTTTGGAACGCCGTTTTCTTTTTGCAGCGTGCTGTTCTGTTTTTGCAGCGCGTTTGCACCCCTCGGCCACCGTACAATGGCCCTCATGCACGAACCGTTCGTACGCACAGATTTGTTCTTATACTGTTCGTACGAGTGATTTAGGATCATTTGTGGCATCCAACAATGTTTTCGTATCCTAAGATTTTTTTCAGATACGAACAAAATTTACGAGTGGTCCGGACCTGTCGTATATTTTAGGAGCGTCAGTCTGCTGTCATCCAGACGGGATTTCTCCACTAATAACTACATATTTCGTTATTTAGAAAATATTTTGAGTTTAAAAAAGTCACGCACCACAATTGTTTTTGACAATAGGTTATTCTGTTTGAACTAGAATTATAATTTTAAGTTTAATTTGTCTGGTGTGTCGCGCAGGCTTCATGAGTCGTGCGCTCCCCTTGGTCATCAAAGCCGCTCCTCAAATTAACACCCAGGTACATAAAATCCCCATACACCGCCACAGAACAAGTACGAATTAAGACTGATTTTCATGCTATTGCTGGACTGCTGTGCAAACACCATCGGAGCAATAGATTTTTATATCTGATTCGAAATATAACCTGCAGAATGTGGTTGCGCGATGACCAGGAGGAGCGCGCATGAGAAAAGCTGCTGACCCAACACGTCCTCATGCGCTGCTCCACCGTGCGTCCATCCCCCTCTCAGTCAGCCACACATAAAAAAGAAGTGCCCAAAGTACCGATCTGTTCCGAGCCGAGTGGAACCTGCGCGTGTGTGCCACCCCCACCTCCTCTTCCCCCCTCCTCCGCCTCCATCACCTGCCCTCAGCTCCGTGCGCCGCGTTGTGCAGGCGATGGAGCCGTGAGCCGCGCGCACTGAAGAACCGAGCTGCTATGGAGGAGAAGCGCGGGGGGGGGGGGGCAGGCGTCTAGACCAGTGAGACCAGCAGACCCACCAGTCTGGACCACTTTCTGCGACACACGTGCACTCTGAGTCCAGGAACAGGGGTTTTTGTTTCCAACATCGCACAGAAAGGATGCGGGGCTTTGTGCTGCAAAACATGTTGGCACGCGTCTTGCGCAGCGTGGCATTTATTGACCATCCATCTCAGACTATTCCTTGACCACTCCTGTCTGTGCTGCGGCGATGTTTGAAGCCATTTTCAGATCAAACCATTTATTCTTGATTTCTGATACTGGACGACCCACGGGAGACAAAAGATATGCACTACAATATTAATATGAAGTTAACTTTCGAGACATTTTAATGCTTCTGTTCAAAACCACATCCGACACTTGCGGGGGGGTGGGGGGTAGCGGTGCCACTCTTCTGAATAAGTGAAACTATAATGTAACACAGTAAAATTAAAGATATTTGACCATCCGACACTTGCGGGGGGTGGGGGTAGCCGCGCCACTGAGAGCAGAACTCCGAACGCGTGAAGTTCCTCCTTTTACTTCATGTGTTTGAATGAATGGACACTTCCTGCTGTCAGAAGGCAGGAAACGTGGCCTTATATGGTGTTTTGAGGGGTGGGAATTATGTAAATAACCTTCCGCGTGCACGAGCAGGTGAATAGAACAGGTGGGATTCATCATTATTTACACAGCTCATATACACACGTTTCCTGTGGATAGAAGAGTTTGTTGGATCTGACGTGGCATGTTCGTACGAACACTTCGTACGAACAAAAGTAGGAGAAATTTAGGATAAGAATACGAACATTTTCGTGCATGAGGGCCAATGACACTGTCTCCAGACCATACAACATAGCTGGTCTCACCACTGTCTTGAAAACTTTTCCTTTGACCTTTGCTGACACCTTTTTGTCACAAATCACTCCTGATACTTTTCTAATAATAATAATAATAATTAATTCAATTTATAACGCACTTTTCATTACTGAAAATCTCAAAGTGCTACACATATATTGAATGCTACACACATTCATAAACCGGTGGCGGCAGACTACCATGCAAGGTGCTTTCCAGTCCTACCGGGAGCAACTCGGGGTTAAGTGTCTTGCCCAAGGACACAACGACACATGGTGCGGGTCCCGGGAGTCGAACCGCCAACTTTCCGATCGGGAGACGACTGCCCTTACCACTACACCACGGCCACCCCAGTTTTCTCCATCCACTCCACCCTGCCTCGACTCTCTTTTTCACGTATTTCCTACATTTCCCATTTTCCTGGATAGTGGACCCCAAGTACTTGAAGTCCTGCACATTTGTGACCTCTGATCCTTGTAGCCTCACTGTTCCACCAGCCTCCCTCTCATTCACACACATGTTCTCTGTCTTACTACAGCTGACTTTCATTCCTCTTCTTTCAAGTGCATACCTCCACCTCTCCAAGTTCTCTTCCACTTGTTCCTTGTTCTCACCACAGATCACAATGTAATCTGCAAACATCATAGTCCATGGCGATTCCTGCCTGACCTCATCTGTTAGGGTGTAGAGGCAGGGGAGCCGACTTGGGACCCGAAGGACCCAGGTTCGATCCCCAGTCACTGCATACCTTGTGGTGTCTATGGGCGGCACACATCATCCCCAAATTGCCCCCTGGGCGCTTTCAATAGCTGCCCACTGCCCCACCTGGTGGTGGTTGGGTTAAATGCAGAGACTAATTTCGTCTTGTATGGAAACATACACAGATGACAAATGTGACATTATTATTATTATTAGTCGGTCCATCACCAGAGCAAACAAGAAGGGGCTCAGAGCCGATCCTTGATGCAATCCCACCTCCACCTTGAAGCTATCTGTCACTCCTACAGCACATCTCACCACTGTCCTGCTGTCCTCATACATGTCCTGTACCAGTCTAACATACTTTTCTGCCACTCCAGATTTCCTCATGCAATACCACACCTCCTCCCTCGGCACCCTGCCATAAGTAGGACCATCTTATGCTGAGATGAAATTAAGGTAAGGGCAGCATGGTGGCACAGTTGATGGACCTGCCACCTCTCAGTGAGAAGGTAGCCCTGGTTCAAATCCTGGCTGGGGGTATTTCTGAGTGGAGTTTGCATGTTCTCTCCGTGCATGCATGGGTTTTCCCCAGAATCTCCTGTTTCTTCCCACAGACCAAAAAAATGCGTTAGGCTGATTGATAGCTCTAAATTGTCCCTATGCGTGAGTGAGTGAGAGAGTAAAAATAATGGATGGATGGATGGAAATTAAGGTACAGTTGTTTTGATCCAACTTTGAAAACAGCAAAAGTTTTTCAGGTGAACCCAACAACGTTCCGTCAGGTAACCTGGATGTTTTTTATTTTTGCTGAGATGTTTCATCCTTCATCCAAAGGACTTCTTCAATTTGAGGAGCCACCACACCAAATCAGTTTCCCACAAACGGTATACTCCACAGTGGAAAAAACAAAAAAAAACTGTTTGCTGGTGGTAAGATGGCCTCCGTGACCCACCCTTTCCACTGTCAACTCCTTTGAGACATTCATGACAAAGTGGTTAAAAAACACCAAAGTTCATGCTCAGTAATCCAGGTAAAAATCCAACAATGTTCAGTTAGGTAATCTGGATGTTTTCTTTTTTTCTGAGACGTTTCATTCTTCATCCAAAGGACTTCTTCAATCTGAGAAGCCACCAAACAAAACTGATTGCCCACAAATACCATACCATACCATTTTATTTATAAAAAATTGCATAGTCCAGAGTTGTTCAGCACAACTGTGGTATGACTGTCTTAGAGGAGTTGATGGGTTAAAGGGTGGGTCCAGGAGGCCTTCTTAGCACCAGTAAACTGTTTTTTTTTTCACCTATGGAGTATGCTGTTTAATGCCAAATATATTGCACAAGCCATTTAGATTGATGCTCATTGACTTTAGGACCTAATTTCTGTCCAAATATGTTAAACTGGCCAAATATTTATATCCAAGGTTCTTTGTCATTCCACCACTTGTGGTATATGTGGGTGGAACAAAATTGTGTAAACAGGGTCCCCCAGTTACATCCAACAAAAGTATTAAAAAGGTAGAATAAAAACATAAATAAGATCTAAGAAAAACGTTAACTTAAAATTCACTAAGCACTAGTAGAACAAAAACAATACATTGACAAGCAACACGAACATAGAATAGAATACAAAGTGGAATAGAATTGACTTTATTGTTGTCCCCTAGGGGAAATTTTTCATGGACGCATGGGTGTATATAGCATAGTATCAGCTGTCCAGTCAGTCAGTAAATACACAATTAATACAAAAACAATTCAAAACATGAGTCTATGTCTTTGTATATACAGTATATATATCTATATATCTATATAAATA